>PVJI01004698.1:0-104983 GCA_004026765.1 Micronycteris hirsuta | reverse complement strand
GAAACAAAATAAACAAAAACCAAATCACTTTATTCCTTTAATAACTGAGAAGTTAGAAATTGCTCTCTTCTCATGTTGCATACAGAATAATTATAGTGTTAAGCAATTTGAGTTTGTTAGACAGTGTGATTGGGTAAATCAGAACAATAATTCATAGGGCACAAGGGCTATCAAATTAGTTATTCAGCAAATACTCCTTTTATAGCACCCAGGGGGTCTGATTTCTCATTTTTTATTTATTTTCTGTGTGCACCTGTTTAGCGGTTAGAGTTCCTCCCTCCCGTTAGACAGCCTCTTGCTCCATTTCACGTTTCCTGAAGACTGCACACACAGCAATACTGTAAATTAAAGCAGTGCAAAGGAGAAGAGGAAAAAGAAGTCTCAATATAGGGAAGGCTGAAAGGGACACTGGAGATGAAGCACAGAAAATGATTTCACTCTACATTACTACAAAAAACAAAAACAAAGAGAAAAAAAATTCCTTCAGAAAATAGGCCATTTTTGCAAATATATTGTGGCAAATTTAAGTATTTTTAATGGAGTTAAACATGTGGTTACCACAGATCAAATGTTTACTAATAATCTTTTACTGTCCTCTAAATTTCTTTCAATAACTTCATTTGCCATAAGCAATTAGTCTTATCCCCTGTACTCTAATATGTGATATTTGTATTATAAAATTAGGTTATGGTATGCAATTGACTCATTTTTTCCCTTGTGACATCAACAAAGTACTTTTTAGGAAGTTAGCTTGATCTATTTCAACAACAAAGTTGCTACAGCATCATTCTATGACCTAGTATAATCCCAGCCCCAAAAATTCTCTGAAAAATGGGAA
The DNA here is from genome assembly GCA_004026765.1 of Micronycteris hirsuta. Taxonomy (NCBI): domain Eukaryota; kingdom Metazoa; phylum Chordata; class Mammalia; order Chiroptera; family Phyllostomidae; genus Micronycteris; species Micronycteris hirsuta. The sequence continues at coordinate 104,145 of PVJI01004698.1, read as the reverse complement.
GTCAGATAAGACTACTGGTCAACCAGAGCCTGCTAAAGCTCCTATATTTTCCTCTGGGTGCAAACTAGAGGTTCTAGAAATACTGATCTGGGTAAATATCCTGGAGTGCCTTCAAATTTTTTATTTCTCTGAAGTTACTCAATAATTTATTACTCAGAAGTTATATCATCTCCCTTTCTATTATTTTTCTCTGAGCATAATGGAAAATTGGCTTTAATTAACATTTTATTTGGAGGTCTGAGAGTCTTATCCAGGTCAAAAACAAATAACCAAGCAAATGTCATATCAAAAAGTTTTCTATTATTTATATATGGTATTAGGGCATTTAAGAATGAATAGGTAATAACTGGCAATTAACCATTTAGATTACTATCTAAAATGACATTAATTTTTACTTATTTACTTCTTGGTTTTGAGTCAAGTTGACAGCAAGTTTATCAAGAATCAAATTTGTGTTTAAAATCAGTTAAAATATTTTTAATATCATCAAATCCTATACTCATCACGAGCAAGTTGTCTTAATAAAGCAGTTTTACTTCTTTAATTCATTAGTTGATTTTTTAAAATTCTGTATTACGTTCTAGCCACATTCTTTGTGTTATTTTTATTATAGGGAACAGGAAACATGGCATCCTGAAATTGAAGTACATACTTCTTTTGATTCAACATTATGTTTAACTTTTAATGACTTTTGGGTTATTTTTAAAAACAAATTATTTATTATATTTCATTGAAAACTGGCATTTATTTTATGAAATAAATTTTATTTTTAAAACAGTCAAAGAAGCACTTCTATTTAGGTCACTAAAGGAATTGTCAGAGTAAAATTATAGAACTATAAAAAATTGACAATTCTCTGGAAAACTAAGACTCCAAAAAGGTAATGATTGTGTTTGATTCATTCATTAATGAAAAAATCTCTCTGACTTAAAGATTTTAAAAATTGCCTCAATCTAGTTCTTGGCACATAGTACGTACTAAATTAACATTTTAAGTATTTAGTAAAATTTAAATGAGAAAGATTCATGAATTTGTAGGGAAAACAACTTTCAGGTTTTTTTTTTTCTTTTAACAGAGCTGTGTAGATTAGATTGAGCAAATTGCTTAATCTTTTCATGCATCAGTTTTCTTATCTATAAAAGTCTTAAAATAATAGTAATAAATAACTCATTAAGTTCACATACACATGAGCATTCTAGTATAATAAAAGATACTCATATGACCTTCTATGAGGAGAGCATGGTGGTTAATCAAATAAACTCTCAATCTTATTGACTAGTTCAAATTCCATCTTAGTAACTTATTAGGTAACAGATATTGGGAGAGCTAACAATGGTAGTTTGTTCAGGCTGCTATAACAAAATACTACAGACTGTGTAGTTTACAAATGACATAAATTTATTTCCCACAATTCTGGAGGCTGGGAAGTCTAGGGTCAAGGCCCTCACATGGACATATTTTGGTGAGGGCCATCTTCCTGGTTCATAGCCAGCAGCCCAGCACCATATTTCTATGTCCTCACATGGGGAAAGGGACTAGGAAGCTCTAGGTCTCTTTTATAAGAGCATTAATCCCATTTATGAGGGCTCCACCCGCAGGACCCCATCACTTCCCAAAGACTCCACCTTCAATACCATCACATTGTGAATTTGGATATTACTATATGAATTCTGAGGGGAAACAAACAATCAGACCATAACATTACTTACATTTCAAACCACAATTTCTTTATATGGCAACTGTACAGTAATGTACTTACCGCACAGAGTTGTAAAAAGTCAATACGGACAATTGACAAAAACACTTAACACAGTGCCTGGCACATGGTAAGCATTCAATTATTGGTTGCAATTATTAGAGTACTTTTATATCACATTGCCAAGTCATGCTCTTCATTCTTAATATTTGCTCATTGGATGCTTTGTCTTATTTCTTTTTTTTTTTTTTTTGCCAAATGTTGTTCCTCAGTCTGACCTCAGAAACATATGAAAGTAGTCTAACCATAATCAACTGAGTCACCTAAAATAATTTAGTCATGTTTCCATTTTGGCATCTAAATCATTAAAATAATAGTATTTTATTTTTTTTAAACATTTTATTCATTTATTTTTAGACAGAGGGGAAGGGAGGGAAAAAGAGAGGGAGAGAAATGTCAATGTGTGGTTGCCTCTCATGTGGCCCCTACTGGTGACCTGGCCTGCAACCCAGGCATGTGCCCTGACTGGGAATCAAACCAGCGACTCTTTGGTTCGCAGCCCGTGCTCAATCCACTGAGCTACACCAGCCAGGACAAAATAATAGTATTTTCAAGATAAACAGTTTCTTTTTTGTAATGAACACTCATGTTCAGAGTTTTCTTCTTGCCACATAAGTAAGCCAAAAGAAGTGGACATAACAGAGAGCAGCAATTCAGCAGCAAGCACAGTGCGGATTAAAATCCTAGCTCCACTTCTAACGACTTGGTGACTATTTTCAGAGAAATAACGTTCTACACTTTAAACAATAATACTTTGAAAAAAGCAATTATGTCAGTAGAGTTTGTCTTATAATTATAAACAATAAAAAACAAACTATAGTGTAGATATTAATGGACTGAAATTCAGGCCCACTAAAAAGGGATTTTGTGAGTATACAATTTATCTGGAACATCACTTATTTGAAACCAATAGGCCTTGATAAACAGTAATTATATTAAACCTTTTGGTTGTCAAAGGTGTTTTTGTACATGTTTTTTACAAATGATAGTATATTTGGCTAACGACTTTAAATTTGAAGCCATGGAATAAGCTTTTAAAAATATGATTCTTAGCCTGGCTGGTATAGCTCAGTGGATTGAGCGTGGACTGAGAACCAAGCTGTCCTGGTTCGATTCCCAGTTGGGGCACATGCCTGGGCTCTGGGCCGGGTCCCCAGTGAGGGCCATGTGAGAGGCAACCACACATTGCTGTTTCTCTCCCTCTCTTTCTCTCTCCCTTCCCCTCTGTCTAAAAATAAATAAATAAATAAAATCTTTAAAAATATGATTCTTTAAATAAAGTGCGACACAGGCAAATTCATTTGGTTTACTATCCTTCCCAAAATTTTAAGCGTTAGTATTGCAATATGATAAGATTTGATGCTACCATTTGCTGAAATACCAGTCACAGTGGTGCTTTTCTGTTTGTAGTGGTTGCCATTCATTGTAATATACAGTATTGTCACATTATCAGTTTATTGGAAAGTTGCTCTGAAGTTATCTTTTCTAAATTGTTTAAGTTAGTGAAGAAATATGGGAAATAACCCTAATCTGAAATCGACCTTTATATCCTACAGCAGTCAACAACACTTTGCATCACGCCATTTATGGATTTTGACCCTAGCATAGGGATCAAAAAGGACAAGGATTCATGCAAATATGATGCTGGTCTTTTAAATATTGGCAGACAGAAGTTTATTGCTTCAATCTGAAATTTCCATTTGTTTTGCAGCCAAAATGAAAATGGCACATAAAACAAAATATCAAAGCATTTGAGAGCAAATGGAACCCACCATTAGGAACAAATCTTCACCATTCTGAAAAGGTAAGAAAGATTTTATTGATGAACATTACTTGTTTAATTTGATTCCCATAACACATAGTTGCTTTTCATCCTTTTCTTAAGCCACATAATGATATTAAAACAGTAAAGTCTCTGGAATCTGTGAGGCTAGGAAGCTTAAATTTATATGAAAGGATAGTTTATGATCTACACCAACAGTCAGCACTATGTAAATTGATTGTTTAAGTAATCTCTACTATGAAAAACAAACAAAACATAACAACATATCACAAATCATAAACTTTTGTTATAATCAAAACAAAATGAACAAATACACAAAATAAAACAGCCTAGGTAGATTGTTCAATAGTTTCAGAATCAAATGTGGGTTCTAATTTCAGCCCTGACAAAAGCCATCTCAGGACCTCAAGTAGGGAACTGGAGTGGGTCGTCATGGTAAGTGTGTTCTGTTAAGAGGAAGGACAGAAGGAAAGCGAGGTAGGAGGGAGGGAAGATATTGAAGGTCAATTAGAAGAATATTTGGTTATAGAACAGAGCATAAAGAATCTTTGGGCTACCAGAATACACAAAGAAACGAAGGCAAAACAAAGAAATATGAAATCAACAAAACAACTAGTTTATTTTTAATTAAATATTTTATTGTTGTTCCATTACAGTTGTCCCAATTTTTCCCCCTTTGTTCTCCTTCCCAGCCCACTCCCCTGTCCCACAATCAATCCCTTCCCTGTTTTCCATGTCCATGGGTCATTCATACATGTTCCTTGATTAGTCCCTTCCCCTTATTTCTACCCTTTTTCCCTTCCTGCCTTCCCTCTGGGTCACTGTAGGTCTGTGCCTAGTTTCCATGCCTCTGCTTCTATTTTGTTTGTTTGATGGTTTGGTTCCTTAAGTTCCTTTTATAGGTGAGATCATATGGTATTTGTCTTCCACTGAGTGGCTTATTTCATTTACTATAATACTCTCCAGTTCCATCCACGCTGTTGCAGAAAGTAGGAGCTCCTCCTTTCTTTCTGCTGTATAGTATTACACTGTGTAAATGTACCATAGTTTTTTGATCCACTCATTTACTCTTGAACACTTAGGCTGTTTCCAGTACTTGGCTATTATAAATGATGCTATTATGCACATAGGGGTTCACAGGTTCTTTTGAATTGGTGTTTCAGAATTTTAGGGTATAATACCAGCAGTGAATTTGACAAGTCAAAAAGCAGTTCCATTTTTAGTCTTTTGAGGAAATTCCATACTGTTTTCCACAGTAGCAGCACAAGTCTGCATTCCCACCAGCAGTGCACTATGGTCCCCATTTCTCCACATCCTCCCTAACACTTGTCATTTGTTGATTTCTTAACAGTGATCTCTATGGGCCCTCTGTATGTCCTCCTTGGAGAAATGTCTGTTCAGATCCTTTGCCCATTTTTTTAATTGAATTGTGTGTCTTCCTGGTGTTGAGTCATATGAGTCCTTTATATATTTTGAAGATGAAAACCTTGTCTGAGGCATCATTTGCAAATGTGTTCTCCCATATGGTTGTATTCCTTTTCAATTTGATGATGTTTTCTTTTATGGTGCGTAGGATTTTAATTTGATGTAGTCCCATTTGTTTATTTCTTCCTTTATTTCCCTTGCTCTAGGAGATATATTGGCAAAAATATTGCTGTGTGGGGTATCTGAAATTTTACTGCCTGTGTTTTCCTCTAGGACTTTCATGGTGTCATGACTTATATTTAAGTCTTTTATCAATTTTGAGTTTATTCTGGTGTATAGTGTAAGTTGGTGGTCTGGTTTCATTTTTTTGCATGTACCTGTCCAGATCTCCCAACATCATTTATTGAGGAAGATATTTTTACTCCACTGTATGCTTGTGACCCCCTTGTCAAATATTAATTGACCATAGAGACATGGGTTTATCACTGGGCTCTCTGTTCTGTTCCATTGATGTATGTGTGCATTCTTATGCCAGTACCAGACTGTTTTGACTGTAGCGGCCTTGTAGTATAGTTTGACATCATGTACTGTGATCCCTCCTACTTTGTTCTTCTTTCTATTGATAAGGCTATTCAGGGTCATTTATGGTTCTGTATAAATTTTTGAAATATTTCTTCCAGATCTCTGTAATATGCCATTGGTATTTTAGTAAGGATTTCATTGAATCTATAAATTACTTTGGGTAGTATGGACATTTTAATGATGTTCATTCTTCTAATCCATGAACATGGTGTATGCTTCCATTTATGTGTATCTTCCTTATTTCTTTCTTCAATGTTCTGTAGTTTCCTGAATAAAGGTTTTTACCTCCTTGGTTAAGTTTAAGCCTAGGTACATTATTTTTCTTGTTGAGATATTAAATGGGATTTTTCCTGTAGCTTCTGTTTCTGATATTTCATTGCTGGTGTACAAAAATACATTTGATTCCTGAATATTGATCATGTGATTTTGTCTTTCCTTTAGTTTATGTGATATATTACATTTATTGATTTGTGAATATTGTACCATCCTTGCATCCCTGGGATGAATCCCAGTTGATCATGGTGTATGATCTTTTTAAGGTATTGCTGGATGTGGTTTGCCAGTATTTTGTTGAGGATTTTAGTGTCTATGTTCATCAGAGATATTGGCCTGTAGTTTTCTTTCTTTGTTGTGTGTCTACCTGGATTTGGAATGAGGATAATACTGGCCTTGTAAAGAGAGTTTGGGAGTCTTCCCTCTTCTTGAATTTTTTGGAATAGTTTGAGAAAGAAGTTAGTTCTTCTTTAAATGTTTGGTAAAATTTAACTGTGAAGCTATCTGGTCCACAGTTTTGTGTGACAGAAGTTTTTTGATTACTGCTTCAATTTCACTAGTTGTTATTGCTCTGTTCAGGCTTTTTGCTTCTTCTTAATTCAGTTTTGGAAGATTATGTTTCTAGAAGTTTGTCCATTTCTCCCAGGTTGTCTATTTCTTGGCATGTAGTCGTTTATAGTAATTTCTTACCATCCTTTGTATGTCTGACATCAGTTATAATTTCTCCTCTTTTTTTCTGATTTTATTTATTTGGATTCTCTTTCTTTCTTTTTCTTGATGAGTCTGGTTAAATCTTTTTCAATTTTGTTTATCTTTTCAAAGAACCAGCTCCTGGATTCATTGAATTTTTTTTAGTCTCTATGTCATTTTATTCTGCTCTGATCTTGATTATTCCATTACTTCTACTCACTTTAAGCTTTGTTTGTTGTTTTTGCTCTAGCTCTTGAGATGTAGAGTTAGGTTGTTTATTTGAAATATGTCCATCTTTTTTTGTGTGTGTACACCTGTATTACTATGACCTTCCTTCTCAGGACTGCCTTCCCTGTGTGCCATAGAATTTGTATTGTTGTGTGTTCATTTTCATTTGTTCCCAGATACTTTTTATTTGATTTCTTCCTTGAACTCATAGTTAACCCACTTATTATTTTAACATGTTATTCAGTCTCCATAAATTTGAAAGTGTTTGATTTTTTTCCTTGAGTTTGGTTTCTCTCATCAAGTCATTATATCTGAGAAGATACTTTATATGATTTCAGCTTTTTTGATTTTTTGAGGCTTGTTTTATGACCTATCATGTGATCTATCTTTGAAAATGTTCCATGTGTATTTGAAAGAATGTATATTTTGCTTCTTTGAAGTGAAAGTTTCTGTATATATCAATTAAGGTAACAATACCCTTTTTGATTCTTTGCTTCGAAGATCTATCTATTTTTGACAATGGGTGTTAAAATTCCCTACAATGAGTGTGTTGCTGTCAATATCTTTCTTGAAATCCTCCAAGAGTTTCCTTATATTTTTAGGCACTCCTATATTGGGTGAATATATGTTTATGTGTTATATATCCTTGATGGGTCATCCCCTTAGGTTTTATGTAGTGTCCTTCTTTGTCTCATTTATGGCTTTTGTTTTCAAATCTATGTTGTCTGATATAAATATTTCTACTCCAGCTTTTTTTCATGACTGTTTGCTTGGAGTATTTTTTTTTTCATCCCTTCCTTTCAGTCTTCATAGATCTTTTGTTCTGAGGTGGGTCTCTTGTAGACGGCATATATGTAGGTCATGTTTTCTTATCCATTCAGCTCCCTATGTCTTTTGATTAGAGCATTTAATCCCTTTACATGTAATGTTATTATTGATAGGTACTTATTCATTGCCATTTTTTTCTTTGTACCTGTTTTCCCCTCTCTCTCTTTTTCTTTATTTTCTTAAAGTAGTTCCTTTAGCATCTCCTATAATGCTGGTTTGGTGGAGATGTATTCTTTTAGCTATTTTTTTTTTTTTTTTTTTTTTTTTTTTTTTTTTTTTTTTTTTTTTTTTTTTTTTTTTGGTTTGGGAAGTTCCTTATTTCACCTTCCATTTCAACTGAGAGCTTTGCTGGGAAGAGTTGTACTGGTGCAGGCCTTTGCTTTTCATTACTTGAAATATTTCATGCCATTCCCTTTTGGCTTATAGTGTTTCTTTTGAGAAATCAGATGATAGCCTTAACAGAGCTCCATTGTATGTTATTATCTGGTTCTCCCTTTATGCATTTAAGATTCTCTCTTTATTTCCAAAATTGCCAGTTATGATGTGTCTTAGATTGGGCCTCTTTGGGTTCATCTTGATTGGGACCCTCTGTGCTTCCTGGACTTGTGTGACTTTTTCCTTCATCAAGTTAGGGAAGTTTTCTGTCATTACTTCTTAAAACAGGTTTTCTATCCCTTGCTCTTCTTCTTTTCCTGCTGGTATCTCTATGATATGAATATTATTACATTTCATGTTGTCCTGCAGTTCCCTTAAACCCTCTTCATTCTTTTTTAGTTTTTTTTTTTTCATTTTGTTGCTCTCTCTTGTAGTTTTTTCTACCTTGTCTTCCAGATCACTAATTCATTCCTCTGCTTCATCTAGCCTGGTTTTAATTCCTTCCAATGTATTCTTCACTTCAGATAATATATTCTTCATTTTCCTTTAGATCTTACTAATAGTTTCTATGTCCTTTTTCATGCTAGTGTAGTTCCCAGTAAGTTCCTAGTAGCTTCCATGGAGTTCCTTGTAGTTCTTACCAAGTTCCTTGAACATCCTTATAACCATTATTTTGAACTCAATGTCTGATCGTTTGCTTGCCTCAGTTTCATTTAGCACACTTTCTGTGGATTTTTCCTTTCCTTTCGATTGAGGATTGTTTCTTTGTCTCTCCATTCTAGGTGACTCTTCTTGTTTGTTTCTGTGTATTAGATTGATCTGCTTTGACTCCCTGTCTTTGCGGTGTGATCTTGTGTAGTAGGAGACCTGTGGGACTTAGTGGTGCAGTCTCCTCGATCTCCTGAGAGGGATGCTCTTGGCATGCCCTTTTATGCTTTTTATGGGGGCAATCTCTTGTTTCATTTTGATTTTGGTAGTTGTTGGGTTGTTCTTTGTTAGGTCCTTCCCTCCATCTGACTGACTAAGAATCACACCAGCCACCCATTCTCATATGCTGTTATACAGGCGCTGCCAGAAGAAAGCCAAACAACCCAGGGAAAAAAATGCATACCTGCAAAAATAACCCTGACCCACAACTACACTGTCAACAACAAATGAGCAAATATTAATAAAGGTATAAAGAGATTAACACTATTACAAAAGTGAAAAAAGAAAATGAGATGACTAACTGAAAGAAAAATGATTTTGAGTGGGTAGAGGAAGGAGAAATAATAAGAGTAGGAAATAGAAACAAGTGAAGAAAGAAAGAAAAGAGAATTTATATCATAAATAAAAAAGGGGGGGAAGAAGTCAGAATAGGATAAGAAAGGGAAGAATATAGTATTAGGTTTAAAGAAAAGTTTGCAAAAATATAGTGAAAAAAATAAGAACCACACTGGAAAAAAGATCCACCACAGGAATGTCAACAAAAAATGAACAAAGATTAATATAGGTGGAATGGGGATAAGAAGAAATAAAGAAAGAAACAAAAGTTTATGAGATATCTAGAGAAAAGAAAAGTGATTTTGAGAGAATAGAGGGAGTAAGAATGCTAAGAGTGAGGAATGAAAACCAGGCTAAGACATGGAAAAGTTAAAATCTGAAATGAAGAAAAGAAAGGCAGGCAAAATGGAGTAGGAGAGGGGAATGGTAACATTTGATATTTGAAATAGAAAAATAGTGAAGCTCTAGAAATAAAATTGAAGAAAAGCAACAACAACCACCATATCAACAACCAACTAGCAAAATTGATAAAGGTGGAGAGATAATAAGGGTATTTGTAAGAATGGGGAAAAGCATGTGAAATGACTAATGGCAAGAAAATGGTTTTGAGAGGCAAGACTGAGGGGAAATAGTAAAAGTGTTGAATAGAAACCAGTCATAGCAAGAGGAAAAACAAAATTTAAAACAAAAATAAGAAGATGAAGGAATAAGGTATAATGGATTTTGAGAAGGGAGGATCAAAATATAAATCTGAAAATAAATAAAATATAAAAACTAGTGAAATAATAGGCATAAACTTGAAGTAAAAGAAGTGAATGTTAAACAGCTATGCAGGAGAGAAAGTAACACAAATCGTGAAGAGACAGTGGTGGAACTTGTCTCAGTAGAATCCAGTGTTTACCACCGTCTTGTCTTTCTGGATCTGCCCCTGGTAATGTCAGATAGTGTCCTAGTCGAGCCCTAGGCAGCCTGTACCAGACTATAAGTGATCCACATTCTGTGGCTATCTCCTTCAGGCCTGGACGATCCTCACTGTTTAGTCCAGCTGGCTTTCAGTGGCCCTGATGTGGTTCATTTAATGACTCAAGAGCACTGCCACTACCTTGTCCACCTGCCTCCAGAGGGGGCCTGTGGTGCAATCGGGAAGGTGGGAACCCTGGGTCACCCCAGGGGACACTATTCGGTCTTCAGGGAAGATGGTAGGAATGTTTCCCCACTCCCTCACCACATATCTTGGTCTGTCCCAGATTCTTTCCAATAATGTCTGTTTTCTGGTGAATTAGCTGTCCATTTCCTGTGATGGGTCAATCTGTGTAAAAGGGACAGCTCTTTCCTGCTTGGCACAGATAACAGCTCTGCCTAGCACCAAGGCTGGGTGGGGCCCTGAATACCCTTTGTTGTGCCTATGTTTTATCGCTATGCTGTGCTGGTTGTAGTGGATCATGGCCTAAGGAACGATGGAGCTCTTATTGTCTGGTATAGGGCCTTTCAGAGCTTTTTCTTCTTTCCCCTGAGGAAGTGCACCCAGCAGAGGGCTCCTGAGACTGGCCTCACTAATCTTTAGGTGGAGGTTGGGATCACTTTTCTGTGAGGAGACCGGCCTGACTGCAGCGAATCTCAGGCATTCAGCTCCTGGTTGTCCAGTCCCTAGCCTGACATTCTCTGGCAGTAGATTCAGGCCCAAACTCTCCACTCTGTACAATCCCATTCTCACCAGCTATGCTGGGTTGGATCCCAAAGTCCCTTCAGCATGATCCTGTCCCTCTGAGTTCTTTGTTGGCAGAGCTGCTGCACATACACATACACGCAAGCACCAAGTCTTGAGTCTCTGCCAAGTCTTGAGTCTTGCCTCAGCTCCTCTTTTAAAAAAGTTTCTCTGTGGCCTCCAAGCTACAGCACCAAGCCCTGGGGGGCCTATTTTCCACATGCACCCCTCTCCCTCAAAATCACAACTTCTCTCTCCATCAGGGCTGGCCACAGCCTATCAGAGCCTTTGGCAGTTTTGGATAAAGTTTCTCTCTGGATCCCAACCAGATGGTGCTGGGAAGAGTCCTGCTGAGATACTATAACAGGGTGGTGGTGGGGTGCTCTCTCTGCTCCCTCCAATGAGTCTCAGCTTTGGGCAGGTCTGCTCCCAGTGTGCTGCTTCTGCAGCCAGTACTTCCTTGGCCATCTCTTTCTGCTCCCATAGCTCACTATCGCTAAGCCAATCCACAGCTGCCCTGAATCTGGACAGTGTTGGGTTGGATAGTGGCAGTGGCAGTTGCTCCACTGGGAGAGCCCGGACTGCCCACTCCCAAGTGCCCTGCAGATGGGTAGGCTCTTGCCTACTCACGCACACCCTCCATACTCTTGTCCATGTACACACTCACTCACACATGCTCCCACTTACTCTCTACTGGATTTTCAAGTTGATTGCTATGTGGTTTAACTGCAAGACTGATCTGGGTCTGCAAGCAAGTGGACAGAGCTCCCAGATATTCTCCAGACATCTTGGACCCCCCATGACTAATTTCTAATAAAAACAACAAAAAACTCAAAAACAACAACATAAATAAAAGGAAAGAATGAAAGCACATGATTTTTTATGTGTGATATAACTGAAAAATCATTGAAGTTTTATTGTTGTTGTTTTCATTAGAAACTGTTACATGAATCAAGATGGATCTATGGCTTGACCATTGTAGGAAAGGCATTTTAATGATGAGTTATATTTAAATATGATGTAAATGAATTGCATGGGGTTGTATAGTCCTCGGTTAAAATACTATCTATCTAATTTCAGCGGATCTCAATGTCTCAGGTATAAAATGGGAACCACACTACTCATCACCAGAAATAATGGTTAAACTGAGGAAATAGATGAGAAAGTGCTCAGCAAAATGTATGACTCAACTCAGGCAACTCAGTAAATATATTTTTTAAGATTTTATTTATTTATTTTCAGAGAGAGGGGAAGGGAGGGAGAAAGAGAGGGAGAGAAACAGCAATGTATGGTTGCCTCTCACATGGCCCTCACTGGGGACCTGGCCTGCAACCTAGGCATGTGCCCTGACTGGGAATTGAACCGGGACCCTTTGGTTCCCAGCCCGCGCTCAATCCACTGATCTACACCAGCCAGGGCATAACTCAGTAAATATTAAAGCTCTATGAGTACCATTGCCAATTTAAAAAATTGGCAGTAAAACAATCTGGAAGATACAGAACCTAAATAATGTTCTTTACTCAGATCAATTTCATCTAATTATGTGATTTTGTAGCATTATTTAATGTGGTACATAACCAATGAAAATAGTCATGGTTTTACAAGAAGTAAATAAAGGAAAGCATGGAAGTACAGAAATGCATAATCTTCAGGTATACAGTGTATAACCAAGGAGAGAAGACACCTTATACAACCAGGAGAAAAAATCTGCATTACTTAATAGAGCAGGGAACCAATTAAGAACAGTCCCCTCTCCGATTTAATTAGGCTAACTACAGGTAAGGGAGTCCTCTGGTACAGGGAGGAGCATTACCTGGTGAATTCTCACTGCATCTCTTTCCTCTATGACCCCTCCACTGTGACAATGTTAAAGGAATGCCGTGCTTGACTTTCACCCAGGATCGCCCTTTTAATGTGGAATTGAAATAAATGAAAGCTTTCACATTGCTAGCAAGTGAACTCCAGGTGTACCCCAATGCTGTAAAGGAAGGAACATATTACTTATTCTCTTAATTTTTTGTCCAGATTACCACCAAGTTATGGTATTTTGACATCTAATTTCAGCCTTAGTAAATTGTTATCTGGCAAAAATCTGCGTGGTATCTGCATTGGTGAGAAAGGCTATCCTACACATTAATTACACAGTGCCAAGAACTAAGCTTCAAAATACTGCTAAGATACTAACTCAGAAGGTGAAAAGAACAACTTTAGTTTTCTTCTGTGGTTATTTAGTTTTAACTTTGATTTATTCTTAATTTTCTTCACTTTTAGTGTTTTAAAAAACACTCTACATAAAAACTGGATCTTGTTTCCCCCCCTCATATATTGATTTTAGTAATAAAGCAGTAATAAAAATCCACAAGGGGGCAGGGAACTAAAATAAAAAACAAAACAAAAAACTGAGAAAAGTTTTCTAGTCTGGTCAAACCATATATATATATATATATGCAGTAGAGATGCTAGTGTCAAGCAAATGAAAATATCTGGGAAGAATGCATCATTTCTCTTTAATAGTTTAAACTTATATTAAAGTTCTCAATTCATGTAGACTTTTCTTTTTTAAAAAGTTCATTTGTCCATCTGTAACACAACATATTTTAATAAGAAGAAATTCTTTTATAGACTTCAGTTTGGAATGCTGAAGTTACTGAGATTTCAGAGGCAGAAAAACAGGACATTGCACAAATTGAGATTTTGCTGTGGGAAATACCAACATGAAAGGCAAAATCTCTCAGGACGTATTCTTCTTGATACTCTGCTCTTAAAGCAACATTTAGTCTCTTTTCTCAGTGAATACAGCTGAAAAGCAGGAATAATAGACCTTATATCAAGACTGTTAGGTAAAATAATTGCTATAAATTAATATTAAATAATAGTCTATGTCATAACATGTATGTGTGTGTATATATGCATGTGTATGTGTATATATATCTTCTTAAAATAATCTGTCTGCAATATTACCTATAGTTATCTATTCATCTATCTCCTTAAAACATCTCATTGATTTTGTGAATATGCAGTAAGGAAAAGATTATGATAACGTCACCAAAGATTTTTTTTAAAGAATGTATCTTGGAATTTAGGTTTTTGAAAGTTAAATCAGAAGAGAGAAAAAAGTATCAAAACTTCTCTTTGGCTTCTGATGGTTTATATTTTCATCTGGCCATATAAATTGACATTCTCTTGGGTGCTTTTTCTTTTATCCACACTACTATAGTGAGCCTTACTTTCCATAGCAGTTAACATTTTACTGGTTAAATAATTTTTTCCACTGCCTTCAGAATGAAAAATATATTTAGAATTACATTTTGTGATCCCTGACTAAATATGAATGCACAATTCCAACATCAAGATAATAAGGGATTATGATTTTATAATCTCCCAAGTATTCTCTGATCTGAATCTGAAATGGCTTTGTATCTAACAGTACAATGAGTGACACTCCATGGTTAGATATTAAACATAACATAATAACAATTACTTCGTGGAAGTATATTTTAAAGGCATTCATTTAAAGCAGTTCAGCTTTTTATATCACTTTGCCTATGGAAAGCAATATTGCTGACACCCATTCATAAATTCATTCAAAAAACATATATTGAGCACCCACTCTGTGTACTTAAAATATGCTAGGCATTTTTAAAAGATGCAGAAAATGTAAGACATATTAATCTCCCAAGGAAAAACAGAAATTTAGCCTAATTTTATATTATCACTGAGTGATCCAGGGCAAACACAAGACCAAGCTTTGTGTGGTTTTTCTGGTAATGTACAGTCAGTTCCCTGCGTTTTTCTGTAGTGAATCCCAAATGGGAAATCGGAGATATACTCTCAATCAGATGCAATTGTTTAATTAACTCATCTAATGCAAATGTCAGAAGGTCTCCAGTTGTGAGCTATATTTAAACCATTTAAACACCTATACATATGTATTACTAGCAACGTAGATTGAGAATGTATCGCAAGAGAACAGAATACAACATTAACTAAATTTTGTAGAAAAACTAACAAACGGGTTTTCTTACAGTATTGTAATTATTTATAGCAAAATCCTTTTGATGGTGTATTGAGAAATTTGGAAGCGTAGTCACACACCCAAAACAAAAGGTGGAAGTTCATTTACAAACTAGAAAGGGAAAAGGTCTTCCTAGGAAAGGCTAAGGTCCAACTGCACGGAACACGGCAGACACATCTTCATCTCAACTGAGTCACAATAATGGGCCTTTTACATTTTAATTAGAAACAAAAAAACAAAAACTTGAAGCCGTATAAGCAACGTTCAACATTTAAGGAGCGCGGTCAATCAGATTGTATTCCTTTGGAAAAGGCTTTATGACGCAGTTGTTTATTCAGCAAAACAACACAGTTCCCTGTGTCCGTTAACGAGTCTGGCTTTGTGCTGCACAGGCTTCAAGCGGGGCTGACTCCTGTTTGGAACCATTTCACACTAATTAGAAATAACAGAAGAGGCGGCGTTCACAAGCGCCACAGTGCTGGGCCTCTTTGTACAGCTCGCTCCCAAAATTAACTCGGTTGTAACCCTGCGTGAATAATGGCTTTGCAGCAACAGTTTAGAGAAATATATTGTTAATAATTGCGATCTTGCTGAGCAAAATGCTAGGGCAAATTTTACATAACAGCACAAGACGAAATAAATAGATGAATTTGTGAAGCTTTGAAAGACACAGTTTGCAGTTCAGTTTTTTTCTAAGACTCCCTTCATAATGATTTTGAAGAACAGCACAAACAGGTAAGAAAAATCAGTGGCAATTTAAAAAAATGGTTGTTTACAAATTCTATTTAAGAATTAATTATTTATTGACATCAATCCTATAGAGTTAACTATAAATACGCTGTTTCTTCTTCAACTAACACATATGAAGCAAAAGCATTGCACTTTAGTTTGATACAAATAAATCACTAAAACGTATGCAGTATTCATAGTTAACTAGCAGCAGGAATTTTACAAAGTTTCTGAAGTAAAATATGCCTTAGAATTCATAATGTTTGTGCATAGCCCAGACAGAAAAGAACACTTTTTTGAGAAAGAGAAATGTAAAGTAGAATCTAGAACTCAATCTAGTATCAAAAAAATATTCAATAATGGCAAACACACATATGCACACACACACACAAGACAGAGGTCACTCTTTGAAACAAATAGTTTATCCCATATGTACAGTCCTTATGAAAACTGGCATTTCCTTATGAAGCCAGTTTTTTTTTAATGATTACTTGGTTGAATTATTCATGGGACTATATACACTTTCCCATTCCCCAAAAAAGATCTTAAAAAACAAACCCAAAGATCTATAAAAGACATGAAACTTGTCAATACAGTTAGAAACCCTGCATAGCAGCTTCAAATTAAAAGTCTTATTTGTTTACAGTGTCCATTCTAATCCAAGGCAAGTAAAAAGAGAAGTTAGGTTCTGCTTGTTAATACAGCTATGAAATGAAACAAATCAACAGCATAAATAGGCTGTTTGCCACAGAAGCTTCCCTTCTTTTTAATAAAATAAGTTTTTTATGACAACCACGTTTAGGTTCTTGATATACCAAAATTAATAAACATATCCTTGCCTTCAAGCAGCAGACATTCTGTTAAAAATAGCAATGACAAATTTATACAATGTACTGTGGGATCACAAAAGAGGTAAATTCTGGAAGTAGAGCAAAGGTAGAATAAAGTTAGGAAAAGCCTCCTAAAGAAGGTGAGACTTGAGATGAGTCTCGAGATAAAATAAGAGAATAAATTTATAAATATATTTATTGTTTTACAGACTTATTCTCTAAGAAATTTCAGCAAACAGGTGATATGAGTAGGATGTGAATGAAAAGTGGGCAAGAAACAAAAATTGCCTTACTAAGGAAGAGGTATTGTATTTTTCTCCACATTTATTTTATACTGTCTACATTATAAAATTTCCAAATTTAATTCAGTTCTGCAGAAAGTTGTTGATAATTTACTCAGTGCTTTATACTATTAGAAAAGCATAAA
The DNA here is from genome assembly GCA_004026765.1 of Micronycteris hirsuta. Taxonomy (NCBI): domain Eukaryota; kingdom Metazoa; phylum Chordata; class Mammalia; order Chiroptera; family Phyllostomidae; genus Micronycteris; species Micronycteris hirsuta. The sequence goes on along the minus strand of PVJI01004698.1, from coordinate 87,236 downwards.
ATTATATTGGAAATTGAACCTAAAAGCTTATAATTGAATCACAAAGACAGAAAAATGTAGGAAAAATATAGGATGATTTAAAAGACTGGGCAAGTGCAAATGAAGGGAAATTTTATTTTAACTTGGAATCAATGTGTTATTAAAAAATATCAAAATTCAGTTTTTCAAGTAACTGAATATATTTAAATGTGCAAAGATAAAAATTTGAAAAAGAAGAAAGAGAAGCCATTGGGGAGAACCTGTAAATATTCTTGCAGGACTAGAAAGATCACAGCTGGAAGCCAGTAAATGAGAAAAGCAATGAAACTAGTATGCTGTACATGGTCATTAAAATTACCTAGGTGGGGGGAAAGTGCGCTCAAACACAGGAATTAACAGAGTTTCACTTTAGAGATTGTAATTAATTTGGCCTAGAATGCGATCCCAGCATTAATGTCTTTTTTCTTTTGAATCCTCCATGTGACTCTTTTTTAATTATATTTTTTTCATTACCACATACCCCCTTATGCCCCTCCCCCCTCCATGTGATTCGAATGTCTAGACAAGACTGAGAACAAATTAACTATAATTGTTATGTGCCCAATCATAAAAATGTTAAGAGAAAATCTATTTTCCTAAAACAACAAATTATGAATGTTTACAGATACACTTAAAATGAATTTATTAAAAGCACTGAAAAATTACAAATGTCACTACTCCATGTGTACCACTCTATTAAAGTTTTTTTAAGTTGTGTGTAAAATATTAATACAGTGAAAGGTTTTCTAGAGGTTAGTTTTTTACTATGCCTTTTTTCTATGCAATTAATTTTTCAAATAATGAATTTACAGTAAACACTGCCTAGAACTTAACATTATTCAGAGTAATTTAAACAATGTTTTTTAAAAAAAGAAACTGTTTTATATTAGCACATTTTATTCTAATATTTATCTGAAATTATAATTATCCTGGCTAGTTATTTGGATTGATGGATTTCAACCCAAATAAATGCTCCCATTATGCCAGGGAGTTGAATTAAATGACATAGGACTCCTGGAACTCTAAATTTTGGGGGACTAAGAGTCTCCTTCAAGCTCTGGTAGAGAGTGAGAAGCAACCAAGTAAAGATCATTATTGAGGTTCATTAATACAGATTTGCAAATTTAAGCAAGGAAATCCTTATCTTGACCTTAAACGTTAACGGCACATAGCACGCTTATAAAACTAGGTCATAGCTCTTTAAAAGAATCCTACAGGTTTTCCTGCCATTTTAATAAGTCAATGATAATCCCATTCTTAGACTAACAAAAAAGACAAAGATTTGAAAATGCTAGAAGGCAGGTCAGTACATTTTAACACATTAAAACTGTCAAAAAAGTGTCTTCCAAACTTAGTACCAAGTGAAGGGAAGATCTACATTAGTTAGTATCCAAAAGTTAAGGCCTTTCTTAGATTTTACCTTCAGAAGGCAGAGTTGCCTGGTGGTAGGCTTGCAAACTCTAGAGGCAGATTGCCTGGGTTCACATTTTGCCCTCTCTCTGACTGACACCTTGAGCAGGGAAGTTAGCAATTGTCTTAATTTCTTCACCTATAAATTGGGAATTATAAAAATCACCTTCACATAGCATGAGTGTGTAAGAAATAATACAGTGTCCAGCACCAAAGCAATTGTAGTGCACATATAGTGCATCCCTCATAATAACATAAAGAAATCTTATTTTAAAAATCTACTCATAAACTGGCTGGTGTGGCTCAGTGGATTGAGCACCTGACTGTGAACCAAAAATCTACTCATAGCAAAATATATCTCAGCCCCAAGAAGAAAATTGCAAGTTTGGTCTTAAAAATACAGTGAGAATATAAAGTAGTAGGACAAAATTTTGATAAGCACATTTTTCTTTAAAATATGGTTTTAGTATTACATTCATACCAGGTCTTATGGTCTTCTTCTTCTTCCTCTTTTTATTTATTTTTTGTACTGTATGGAAAATGTTTGTTTAATAGTGAATGTTAACATTGGTCCTTTAAAAATAATTACATTATAAATTAGATATTTCTTATACATTCATATAATAAAAATGTTCAAAAAATAAGATTTTCAGGCAAGAAATTATTGATCCATAAGAACGTATAATTTTTTAAATGTTTCACTGCTAGTTAATAACAGGTCTCAAAATAGAACCCAAATTTCTTGACTTAGATAGCTCTGTACTTTTGCATTTACAATTCTTATTGCAGCTTGTAACCAAGTGTTTTAAATTATATTTTAACTACCTTTTTTCCTCCTACTAATATATAAGTTTCATTGGATCTGTTTTGTCACCACGGTATTTTAGTGCAATGCCAGAATATAATTGGAACTTTAAAAAAATGAGTCAAAGCTTTAGTGTTACCACATTTTAAAATATGATGTAAATATGAAAATATTATTTTATGATCATGTCATTTCTAAGTTAAAATACCACAGCTACTAACTGTCTTAAGGATTTACCAATTAGTTGAGTTGTTTCTACTATTTTTAAATATTTTTATTAAATATGAGTAGTTCTAGCTAGAATCTAAGAGATTCTATTATAAAATAATATTATGAATAGTGTTTAATTTAAAAAAAGGTGCCAAATGGTGACAAGGATGATGATGGTGACAGAGAAGAAATTAAGAAATATTTTTAGCCCCATAAAGTTTCAGTTATTCCAACTGAAACTTAAATTGTATTTCTAAACGTCTTTTTAAATGTTGCTATATCGATGTCCATAAACATACGTTGGGCAAAGAAAATGAATTTCATGATTTATTCCAAGGGTAGACAATCCAAAATACACTTTTAGGGTTTTTCATAGTTCTACATATTCCTCTCCCACAATTAGAAACCCTCTTGTGTTTTCTTTCTTTTAAAAAAAAGTTATCCTGTCCCTGACTGGTGAAGATCAGTGGATTGGGCATCGTTCCACAAACTGAAAGGTCACCAGTTCAATTCCTGGTCCAGGCACATGCTTGAGTTGCAGGCCAGGTTCCTTTGAGGGGGCATGTGTCGGGGAGGGGACTGACCAATGCTTTTTCCCTCACATCAGTGTTTCTCTCCTTCTCTTTCTCCCTTCTCTAAAAAAATAAGTAAGAAAAATCTTTAGAAAATAAAAAATTTCTCCTGTAGACACTATCGTGTCAATTGTGGTAGCCACTAAAGCCTCCACAGTCCTAGAATTAGCTCATATATGGGCAAATGTGGCCACCTTACAGAATTAATTGTATAGTGATCAATGAATGGCATTGCAATTAGTGAAGACCTAGGGGGAACTATGGGCCTGATTTTTTAAAAAGAATGAAAACAATGAATAAAATTATTTGTATAACTTTTTCATATTTGTATAGCTTTTATGGTTTAACAGCTTAAGATCATAAGAAATACAAAAAGTATATAATGCTTCCCCCTATGTGGTTGGTCCAGCTTCCCCAATGATACTATCTTATGCAGCCATAGTACACTGCAAAGCACTATTTCAAATGGCCTTTTAAAGTTCATTTTATTTTAATTTAGCATGTTGGTCTTCAAAATAACTTTTTAAGAGTAAAATCAGTTTATCGTTAACAAAATGAGTACCTGCCCCTAAAAGAGTGCCTGTGGATAGCCAGTAAATGAGTATCAAGTACAGTCATAACATGTGCTCTTCACCATTATGAAGGCTAAAGAAGCAGATCTAAGAAGAACCAGTGTAATCTATTGATGAGGCTCATCCCATAGACCGATAACCTTGAAAATATTTCCATCTAATGATGATGGTGACCTGACGATATCATTAACTCTAGAGTTTCCCAAATCTATGGACTAAACAAATTGCCATTAGAGACAAATACAGATTACTTCCTGTCTTGGTATGCTGCTGTGTCCTCTTACTGCTCCTCTCCTTAATATTTAATAATTTAAGAAAATATGTAAAATATAAGAAATATTCATAAGAAAGACTTGGCATAAGCTGATAATTCTGTCCTTTCTGTATTAAATCACTATGTACTATATATGATTTTCAAAAATTAATGCAAAGTCAAGATATAATGACAAAAGCATGGGATGGGAGTCAAACCTGAAATTAAATTCCATTTTACAGCTTATTAGTTGTAGAACTTTGAGCATATGGCTAAATTTTATTGATCTTTAGATCTACCCTTTATAAAATGAGAGTTTTAACAATGATCCTGTATTGTTATTGTCGAGATTAAATAAGGAAGTTTTAAAAATGCCCAGCTAGTCCCACAGCTGCTCCCTGGAGTGCACTGCACAGCTCGGGGTGTTGTTCAACGTGAGTCAGTCCCTGATACCACGGCCCTGGCTCACAGTCATGCTTTCAAAATTGAAGGAACGGCAGTGCTAACTTTTACTATTAAAGATGGCAATGTGGAGAATAATGCTGTGTGTCTTCATATACAGTTTGTGTCTCCGAGTACCTTTCAAAAACTGTGTCAACGTTTTTTAATTCAGTACTTAGGAGAATAACTTGGAGAATTGAAAACAATACTTTAAAATTGAGGACAGGAAAGGATAAATTCCTGTGGAGAAAACAAACTTGAATGGATGGTTAGGCTTTCCAACTCTGCAATTCAGAGTAGCAGACAATCACATTTAAGAAAAGGGACATATATCAGAACAAGAGTTGGAAGTCAGATCAGATAGAGCCTGAGAGAGTTAAGTCATGAAGTCCCAAAGAGATTACATTTAGGGCACCAGATTAAATGGATACGAAAATTGGGACAAAGCTCTAGGCAGTAGACAATTTAAAATTGCCAGTTTTTAGAGTACTGAAACCAATCATTTAATAGCTGTGAAATCACCGGTTTAAAAAGCGCATTCCATCTGAAGCAGCAGTAGTCGTCCAAAGCTACTAGCCATGCCAGGGCGCGAAGGACCCTCAGGAAACAGCCTGAGATGGGACAATAGTAGTGAACTATATGGTTTCTGAGGCCGTCAGTTTCTAACCTCTGTAAATGATCCACCTTAGTGCTACGGAAATAAACATTTCCTAACCATTAACTTCATTTCTAATTTAGAGTATGGATAGATCAACACAATTCCATACCACATCTAAATAAAGGACCTGAAGTATGTAAGCTGATTGTACAAAGAATAGCTCCGGGTAAACAAGTTTTTCAGTCGTGGTCTAATTTAGTTCTTGTCCCAATGTTTATGCACATTGTAATTTCATTGTGTCTATATTTGGTAAATGTGTCACCATTTCTGTGAAATTATGAAAGTTATAAAAAAATGAATGGATAAACAAGATTTTTGTACTAAAATTGCATTGATGTAGCTAAATAAAAAAAAATGGAAATCTTCATTATGAAAAATGGCATGATCTTGGGCTCATAAAAAGAACAAATATCTGAATTTTAACCAAATGTGTATATGATATATCACAAAATTGTATGCCAATATTTATCTTCTATCTATTATTTGGGGTACAGCTATCAAAGACTTATTCATATAGTCCTTTTTTAAAAAAGAAGCACACAAAATATAGATCAATTATTTTTCTTGCTAACTCTATCAAATGTCATGTCTGAGCTAATTATTTCTATCCCTTTACTGCACGTTAGTTCATTATATCATTTGAAATCCAGGTTCTGCTGCAGAAATTATTTTAAGACCACTATTTTCCATTCTTTCTTGGCTGAATACATTTTGCTCAGAATAAAAGTCATAGAAAAAAGTCCTTGGCTGCATAAAAGTCCTTTGTTGGTGCTTTTGAACTCCCTGGTCGTGGACTACAAAGAGTCCAGCGCTCTTCCTCTCACCCCTGTAGAACAGAAATGTCGCTTTTTGTGGATCTTGATATACAGGATACATTACTGAGTGCCTTTAAAAGCTTTGTGAACCTTGATGGAAATCAGAGGTGAAAATGACAGTTCAAATGTCTGGTCTGGGTTTAAGAGACCCATGGTAATATATTTTTCTTCATAACAGACGCAGATAAAAAAGTGAGAGTTGTTCTACCAGTAAAAGCAGGCTCAGACTTACCGTCACCACTCTTTCTACTTCCCAAAGCTACAGCCAGTGAACTTGAAAAGCAAGCTCAGTGCTATGGATGTTGCTAGGAGCAAAATAAAAAATAAAACAAAACTTTATTATGCTTATCAAGATTGAATAAGGCTTGGATGTTTGGATCAACCATGACCTTAAACCTTCAAATGAATTTTGCATTTAAATCACCTATTTAAAAGTGTAGTTACTGCTTAATCATGATTTAAATTATTTCTAGTAATCTTGAAGATTTTTTTAAGGATTTTATTTATTTATTTTTAGAAAGAGAGGAAGGGAGGGAGAGAAACATCAATCAGTTGCCTCTCATACACACCCCAACTGGGACTAAACCAGCAACCCAGGCATGTGCCCTGACCAGGAATCAAACCTGTGACCTCTTGTCTTGCAGAACGATGCCCAATCAAATGAGCCATACCAGTAAGGGCTTGAAGCTCTTTTAATTACCATATTTTTTGGACTATAAGATGCACTTTTTCCCCCAAATTTGGGAGGAAAATGGGGGATGCATCTTATAGTCCAAATGTAGCTTACCTGAGTTCCATTTACATTTACATTGGTGAAATATTATGTTATTTATGTTATCAAATATTTTACCACATTTTTCTTCAAAATCTTTTTCCTATTTTCCTTCTCTAGGTGCATCTTATGGTCCGAAAAATACAGTATTATTGCTTACCAGACCCTGGGTCAAGATAGGTGTCCAACAAATGTCTGTTTCGTCAAAAATGGGATTAGTTTGAAGTTGTCTAAGTCAGAGTTCATTTAGGGAAGTAGCCATATGTGGATTATTATGTGAATAGAGAATTTATTGTATGGTTTAACCCTTCTACAACATGTGAAAGAAGCTTGGGAAATGAAGATTTGGAAGAAGGAAGTCATAAGATCAGAGAAAGAGTCAATAGTTAATCCTATTGAAGCCCTTCCATGAGTGAATAAGTCAGAACTTACAGAGAAGTCTGAGGGACCAAGCACATCCAGCCTTCAAAATGAGACTGCAAAGAAATATACATTGAAAAATATCAGGGAAGCTATTTCCTGTGTGCAGCTGCCATCTCTGTGGCTCCACAGGCAAGCATCTCTTGCCAGGCTTGGGACCTTGGTAATCAGCAGGGCCCTCCATTCCACAGATGAGCTGAAGGTATAGCAAAAAAGTATGACAGCAAACTGGGTCTATTTGGGATTTGTTTGCCTGCATGTCACTCTAGAACTTGAACTTCTGCAAGTAATGTTCTTTACTTCTCTCTACCTCCAAATCTCATGAGTTGTTCTGTTGGCCAACTTCAATCCTAAACCTTACAGAGAGAGTAATTCTGGAAAATGTAGCTTCTAATTTAAGTTGATACTGGCAAAATTCAGCCCAAGGATTTTCTTTCTAATGGATATAAAAATAATTGTATGATTAAAACTATACATTAAAGTAATAACAAAAGGAAAGCTAGAGTCTTCCTTATACCTTCTAGATGAACTAATGGTTCATTCAGCTGAGAAACAAAGAAAATACAAAATATATAATACTATATCTCATTAAACAGAGCTATTTATGCTGATAGAATATTAATTTTGTCATCACATCTTTTTCTAGAGCACTAAAAGATCTGCTTTAAAAATTCATCATTTGATTTGGGTTTAGAGTTTTATTAAGGTGAAAATTTGTAGATCAGCTTATAGATTCCTGTCTAGAATTTAATTAAAACAATGGTTATTTACCTGAAATTAATTTTGCACTTGAACAATTGTTTTCCACTGATGATGGAATTGTGTCTTACTAATTTATGGTAACTTACTGGTTTAAGTCTCTGTCTTTTAGTAAAAGACAAAGAGAAAAATCAGTATTCTCCTATTCAGATTGCATACCCTTCTGTAAGTGATAAAAAGTCTTATGGAGTGAATTTGGAACACATAGGTTGAATAATATCTGTTCTATAAGTAGTTCTCTGTTCTTGCTAGTTACTGTTCAGGGATAACTTGTCTTGGTCCTTTCTTTGAACTCCATATAGTCATAGCTTAGCCATTGTTTTTAGTCATCAGGTCATAGAGATGCTCCACTCTCTTTCCAATTTTCACACTTCTTCTAGCTTTCTTAGTAATTCAATACACCTTGAGAGTTTGAAAAATCTTGGTCACTAACCTTCACAGTCTTGGGAAGCTCAAAAATTCTTATTTGCTTTCTTTAATCTAATCTGTACTCTGCGAGAGTACATGCACTAATAAGCCTGTGATACTTGACTTAGCTTGTGTTTCTTAGAAAAGCAGGGTCTGAGTCAAAGGTTTAAGTTCAAGTGGTTCATTTAGGAGTGCAATTCAGAGAATAGAAATCTGGGACAGAAGGAGTAAAACAGAAAATAATAAGGTGCTATTATAAAGAAGCCTTATTACATTGGCCACTTCTACACACAACTGGATACTTGATACCATGGACTGTCTGAAATGTATCTTCAGAGACTTCTTTGCCTAAAAAGGACTCAGTCATCTCTCTCATTTACTAATTGAGACATGCGCCACAGGGTATCAACTCCTGTGCATTTTTGGATTAAACATATGCAAGCATCCAGTCCTGGAAGAGGAAATGAGAGGTGCACATCCCAAGCCTACACAAAAACACTGTCACATTTCATTGTGTGACACAGACTGGATAAAATAGAACAGGTCACCACAAAAAGGTTGCCATAAGATTAATTGGAGAGTATTTGAAAAAAGTTCAAGAGGTATCCATCCAATACAGTTCACTCCTTGCAACACTCAGATCCCGTGTGCCCCATATTAAATTCAATTGATCTAAATCCCTTTTGTGGTGAACAGCAAAAGTCCTTCTACATATATTCAGTTTGAGGGTTAATAGTATGAGTTATCCCAGCCACTATAGTTTAATTAATCAAAAGCCTTATTTGATATTTTTCATTTTCTTTCTCAACCAACCCTACTGGGCATTCTTCACCTGCAACAAGGAATTTGATAGATACTGTGCCCGTGAACAAGGTGACCTGTTGAGGGGGTTTAACTTTAAGTTAACTTGTCCTTCTTGGAGATACGACCCGAACACCCTTATCATCAGACAAGAAAATATTCAGATCATCCAGGCACCACCATGGTTTCAGCCGCGTTTCCTCTTGCTCTCAGTGTATAGCATATTCGTAGCTTTTGATCATGGTCAGTCTACCATCTCTGTGAGTATAGTAACTCCTACTTTTACCTTCTGTTCCAATGACATTGTGTAAAAATGAGCAGATGGTACTCAGATCCTTAATATCAGTGGAAACTTTATTACATGTCCACCAGTAAATGTGTTCCTCCATCCCACTGCTCTTTTTCTTCCATCCCCCAGACAAAAACAAAACAAAAAAATAAGCTAAAATAAACAAGCTAATATCTGGCAGGACCTGAGGTTGAGGAGTATAAAGCACACATTCTACAAGTGGTTGTTTGGAAATATCAAGATATTTTATTACAAAAAATTATATTTTCAGATTTTTAACTTGTTTGAAACTCCAACTGAGTTACAAAACAAAATTATCATGTTACCATTTTTATGAATATGTTTTTTAAAAAGAATGAAACAATATATTGATTCAGACTCAGATATTCTCCCTTCAGCCATGTCCTCTCTACCCTACTAATAAGCCTACCAAAGGCATTTTTCATTTGTCTTGAAAATGAAAGTGGTGAAGTGGGCAGAAGGGGATGTGTTCTGTAGCCCTGTGAGTAGGTCCCAGTCTTTTAGTGAGTCTTTGCCTCTGGAATGTGAATTACAAGTGTTTCTCAGTTTTTTCCTCCCCATTTATGTGAAAGAGGATGGCCGTAAAGTGGGCTGGATTTAGGCATTTCCCTTCTCCCAGGTTAGTTAGGCTCTGATAATACCCCAGCTGCTTAGGCTATGGTTAACTAGATTCTCCTGAGGGTAGGCCTTGTTACGAAGAACAAAGTACTCTGTCCAGAAAAAGTCCAGCAATTGTTAATATAATCAGAATGGTTTGCATGACATCCATGTAACCTGGCAGCCAAGGAGAGTGGGTAGGAATGTGCATATGTGAACAATGGTGACTTCACTATATGAGTGAGTGGGGGGAAGTAGACACAGTTGAGTGAGCATGTGCACTGTGTGGCTGTCACATTCAAAATGATTGAGCAAGTAGAGCAACAAATCTGCATCAAATTTTGCAGTAAGCTTGAACATTCCTCCACAGAAATATTTGGATGATTCAGAAGGCTTTTGGGCACAATTCCATGAGTGCTTTGCAAATAAAAGTGTGACACAAATACTTCAAAGATGGTCAAGAATCTGTTGAAAATGATCCATATTCTGGAAGGTCTGCAACAAGCAGAGCACCAAGAATATTCAATGTGCACGGGCTGCAATCAACTAAGACTGGTGACTGTGCTAGAACTAGAAACTGCACTGTGGGATTTCGATAACTATTTGTGTCCAAGATTTTCACACAGGATCTTGGCATGAAGTGTGTCATGACAAAATTCATTCCATGGCTTCTACAACCAGAGCAGAAGGAATATCATGCTATGATTGCTGATGACTTGATACAAACCTTATCAATGAACCAGATTTCCTCAAGAAGGTCATAACCAGAGACGAATCCTGGGTCTATGCCTACGATCTAGAAATGAAGGCCCAGTCATTCCAATTGAAGTTGCCTGGTTCTCTATGCCAAAAGAAGGGGTGGCCAATTGTAGGAAGATCAAGATCATGTTAACGGTATTTTATGATTACGAAGGTGTTGTCCATCATGAGTAGGCCCCTCCAGGCCGAACAATTAATAAGGAGTACTACCTTATTGATGTTCTTCATCAGTTGAGAAATGCAATATTGTTACAGAACAGACAGGGGGTGCTGAGTGATATGAAAGACCCCTCTTTTTTCCCCTAGTTTCCCTCCCCCTTACCAGATTCGCTTTGCCCGCCGACAGAGGAAAGACATAAAAGGAAAGGAATTATTATTTGTTTAGAAGTTGTACAGACTAAAGTTCTTTAGAATACGCATAAACAAATGCACACAGTCCTTCCCTCTCCCTCTGCCCCGTCTGGGGTACCGTATCTCACTCAGGCTCCCGGCACCATCCATGTGGCAAAAAGGGAGCACTTCCAAAGCCACGTGGTCCTGACTCTCACCCAAGCCGCTGGTCCCAAAAAGAGAGGCCAGATGTCTGCCCCACCTGGGTTTAAATCCCAGAGCCAATCTTTCTCTGCAGCCTTATTTCCAGCTCCTCCCACAATTGGCCACAGCTGCCAGCATTCAGGGCAGGTGTGACCCTGTGGCATGGAGCCAATTATCTCCAAGCTCTTCTGGACCCCATTACAGATCCTTCTTTGGGGGGTCCCCCCTCTTGGCTGCACCCTGTTACAATATGACAAAAATGGCCACAGCTATGGGAAACTAGTGATTGGCAGCATCATCATGACAATGAGCCTACTCACGCATAGTGTCTCATGCAGTTTTTTGACAAAACACCCAGGTGACTCAGCTCCCCTACATCCCAGATTTGGTATCCTGCAACTTCTGGCTTTTCCCAAAACTGAAATAGCTTTGAAAAGGAAGTGATTTCAGATCATCAATGAGATTTGAAAAATACAATGGGGCAGCTGATGGCAATTCCAATAAAGGATTTTGCAGAGTATTTTGAACAATGGAAGAGACACTAGAACTGCATGATGTACCAAGGTGCCCACTTTGAAGGAGACTGAGACATCATTGTACTATGTACAATGTTTCTTGTAACTTCTTCAATTAATGTTTCTAGTTTTCATATTACATAGCTAGATACTTTCTGAACAGACCTCATATTTCAAAATGGTTCCTTTCCCCTGTCCTTGATGGAAGCTGGAGGGGACTTTCCCCCATTTGCTATGGAAACCTAGGCAAGCTCCCAGAAGTAAATCTCACTATATTGTGGGTGGGTGTGAGGAGTTATGGCTGGGCCTCTCTGGGATTTTTATCTCTTACACTTGTCCATGTAGTGCCTTCGGCAATCCATCAATTACAGCTCAGGGTTTCCTTTGTTGGTACTGGTTCTCACAACAGTTTCTGCTTTTGAGTGTCTGTTCCAGTAAACCTCACCTTCCTGTGTTTACCTGTCTGTCTCCTAAAAGCAGTGGTTTGTCCTGTGCCTTCCGCTCTCTTACAGATATAAGAAGATTTTTTGATTATTAAAATAGTGTTCAGTTTACTTGTTAGGATAAAGTGGTACTTCCAAGCTCTACATGAGGAACCATGTAAAATTATGTTATATCTAGAATTCTGTCTTATAACCTATTGTCTGCCCTGTGCTTTGCCAAATGCCCATAAAAATGTGTTAAATGAATATACTGTAAGCTTAAGACTTTATTTTACACCCCTTTCCTTCTTTGCCTAGAGTCGATGGTATATCCTAGGTAAGAATTTGGGTTCCGGGGCTTTCATACTCTGCCATCAAAATCTTGGTATCTAAATATCTTTCCTAAAGTAGAAGAATCAGGGCACCTTGAAGAAATAGCTGAATCCACAGCTGGGTCTGAGAAGTACAAAATGAGGAAGTACACCCTGGGCCCTCTCGCGTTATACATCTTTCCTGGACCATCTTGTTATACCAGAAAGACAGATTATTTTATTTTATTTTATTTCATTTTATTTTATTTTATTATATATGTATTATTGCTTTTTAGAGAGAGAGTATGAAGACAGAATTTTTTTTTTAAAGTGGTAGACAGAGGTAAAAAATGTGAAGGAGTCCCTTGAAGGGATTCACAATAGGCAATCTTGGAAAGTATGAGCATTTACAAATAAAAATAAGAGTATGAATTTTAAACCAGTGAATATGAATCGCTTAATGACCAGTGGTGTGAAACTCATTTTCACCAGGGGCCAAATCAGCCTTCAAAGGGCCAAGTGTAGAGCTCCTTGCCCCTAGTTAAGGAGTTACATTTGTACAGTCCTAAAATTACATTTGGCCAGGAGAGAACAAAATTTACAATGTAAGTAAAACACAAAAGGGTGATGGGAACAATGAGGTAAGAAGAGGGAAGAGTATACTATGAGCTTTGAAGTAAAATTGAAAAGGTACTGGACCACCCAGAGCAAAATTGCAGAAAAACCACAGCAGAGTCCACAGCAACGATAGCTGAATGAAGTTTAAGAATGGTGGAACAGGAATAGGAATATTGTAGAAAAGTGAAAAGTGAGTATGAGATGTCTATAGTAAAGAAAAATGATTTTGAAAGGATGAAGGAAGCAAACTAATAAGAGTAAGGAATAAAGCCTGTGTTGAGAGAGGAGGGAAAATAAATAAAAGGAGAGAAAGAGAAAAAAAATGAAATAAAATTTCTCACTCAACTGATCAGGGGCAGGGGGAAGGTTAAATGGAGTAAGACAGTGGAGAATGTTCTATGGGATTCGAAGTACAAATAAGTAGTGAACAAAAAGGAGTTCCTTTGGAGAAGTATAGCAATAACCATGGTATTTCACCCAACTAGCCACGGTAAGAAAGAAGTGTGCTTATGTGAGGTTAGTTGGAAGAGAAATAGTGAGAGTATGGGATAGGAACTTGGTGTAGTGTAGAGAAAATAACCACAACACTAATAAAGCTCAAGATGATGGCAAAATGGATTAAGGCCAGAAAGGGTACTGTGTAGGATTTGGAATAACAATAATATGATAAGAAATATATAATATGATTAAAGAGAATAAAGAGGAAAAGACCAAGAGTAGTGTCTTGGTCTTCATATTTGGAATATGAGTGGAGTAAAAGAAGAAAAATAAAAATGCTATATGAAAGGGAGAATTAAAAAAACAAATCAGAGTTCTGGCGAAAATGGAGGCATAGGTTCTTATTTGAACAAATAAGGAAATGAAGGAAAACTTCCCCAATCTGGTGAAGGAAGTAGACTTGCAAATCTGGGATGCTCAGAGTGTCCTTGAAGAAGTTGGATCCAAGAAGAAACACACCAAGACACATCATAATCAAGTTACCCAAGGTTAAAGACAAAGAGAGAATCTTAAAAGCAGCATGAAGAAAGGAGACAGTTATCTACAAAGGAGTTCCTGTGAGACTATCAGCTGATTTCTTAAAAGAGACCTTACAGGCAAGAAGGGCTTGGAAAGAAGTATTCAAAGTCATGAAAGGGCAGGACCTACATCCAAGATTACTCTATCCAGCAAAGCTATTATTTAGAAGGGAAGGGCAGATAAATGCTTCCCAGATAAGGTGAAGTTAAAGGAGTTCATCATCACCAAGCTCTTATTATATGAAAAGTTAAAGGGACTTATCTAAGAGATAGAAGATCAAAAACTATGAACAATAAAATGACACCAAGCTCGTAACTATCGACAACTGAACCTAAAAAACAAAAACAAAAACTTATCAACAACTACAACAGGAGGAGATTCACAGAAATGAAGATCACAAGGAGGGTTAGCAGGGGGAGGGGGAGGGGAGAAAGTTGGAGGGAAAGGTACAGGGAAAAAGAAGCATAATTAGTAGGCACAAAACAGACAGGGGGGGCATTAAGAATAGTATAGGACACGGAGAAGCCAAAGAACTTATGCGTACGACCCATGTACATGAATTAAGGTTTGGGGGCGGGAGAATACTGGTGGGAGAGGAGGTGCAGGGCAGAGGGGTATAAAGGAGAGAAAGAATGGGACAACTTTAATAGCATAATCAATAAGATATACTTAAAAATACAAATCAAACAATAAAAACAAGCTAAATGGAAAAAAGAGAAATTAAGAAAACATGCAAGTTCTGAGGGAGAGCAAAGTGAAATTTGTCTCAGCTGTTGGTGTTCACTTTCTGACTTTTTTCTGATTCTTTTTCTAGTTTTCTCTCAGCTCCAGGTCTTACTGTCTTACTTTTAAGAAAAAACAAACAAACAAACAAACAAAAAAAAACAAAAAAAGCCCCCTGCTTATTGTTAAGCCTGCCCAGCCAGTTTTTTAGAACTTCCTGGTTCCTGCAGGCCAGGGGGCAGGGCAGAGGGGTGGGGCTGACCTCTGTTTGTTTCCTTTCCTGTGGTTCTGCAAGGATAGGAGCTCAGTCTGGGCTACAATAATCACAGGTGCCCATTTTCCAGCCCACAGCCTCAGAGCGCTGAGCAGCCCACACTGGCCACGCTGCCACACTGTCCACGCTGCACATTTGCACCTTGTGGGCACTGGTAATCCAACCGTGTTTTGCACCCTTTTGATCCATCCGTAAAGTGCACTGAGTGGGAACAAATTGCACCCACACTCCTCTCTTTGTTGGCCTGGTCACTGTGGGCAAGGTCCCTGCATGGCGGCTCAGTCCCCCTTTCAAAATAAATCCCCTCGTGTGCTGCTGCCACTCCTAACCACCGACCAGCATTGTACACAGCCCAATCTCTGACCAGTCCAGAGTTCATCTGAGTCATGGCCAATCATGGCCCATCTCTTCTTCCAGCTCCAGGTGTCACCCAGGTCCCCAAATTCTCTGGTGCTGTCCCAGACAGTGACCACCACTCTAGACGAGGTCCGCTGCCCCAGCAGGGGTCTGCCGCCAGCTGTGTGTCACTTGCTGACTTTTTATCCCCCTAGGGACTTTATGAATCCAGGTCTTTTCTGGTGTGGGTCTAGGATTTCCCTGCCCTGGGAGGAGAGGGAGCCACTAGGCTGCTATCACTGACCCAGCTGTCCTCCAATGTTCCTGCCAGCAGCCCTGGTTTCCGGCACAAGGCCGGGAGACTTTCCCGTTGGCCTACAAAATCTCCTTACCACCTGTTTTTAAAGTCCTCTGAACACTTTCGCTTCCAAACTTCATATCAGCTGGGATTCTGTTGGCTGTTCACTCTGTTCTTTGGAAGATCAGCTAAGAGTCCTTGCTTGCTAGGGTGCACAAGCAGGTGGGCTCAGCTCCCATCTACATCACCACCGTCTCCATTTTAGAAGTGGTGGTCCTATCTGACATTTGTCACCAGGAAGAAGAGTTCCGAAGCCCAGCAGTGTCAAATCCACATTAATTTCTGATCGTATCTGATTTCATTCAATAAATGGACCTCAGTATATAACTTTTAGAATGACTTCAGCACATAACTGTCATTAATAAGTTGCCTTGGCTTCATAATCTATGATATAAAACATCAATATTTTACATTTTAATTTATCTATGTATATGAAAATGACCTCATTTGATATCCACAATTGTACTGAAATAAAAATATGTTGAATTTATATACTCAAAAATAAATATTATTTCTCTGCTTGATATTATAGTATATTGCAATAATAATTAAATTGAGTCTTGTGCTATTTAAATGCAAGCAAGCACTGTTCTATTTAAAATGTGGGGAAATAAATTGCATGGACCATTAGCAGTTATACTTAAATAATTATAAGCAAATTATTTTGGGATCACAGTTTACTCAAAGATATGTTTGTTTTGTATAATATTAAACCAGTTTTAATGCATGATATTAGATTTATAATAAATATATAATTTATAAGGAAGGAAAATATTATCCATGGGCTGATAGTATATAGTTATTTACATGTTATAATAGTAGAGGATTATTTTATGTATGATTTGAAAATGAAATTATTTCATTAAATAACTATCACA
The DNA here is from genome assembly GCA_004026765.1 of Micronycteris hirsuta. Lineage (NCBI taxonomy): Eukaryota > Metazoa > Chordata > Mammalia > Chiroptera > Phyllostomidae > Micronycteris > Micronycteris hirsuta. Next base: position 70,670 of record PVJI01004698.1, on the reverse strand, counting down.
AATTTCAGAAAATTTTAATTATTGCTATGATTTTAGTCCTAAAGAACTTATTTATTTAGTCATTACTTTTTACTTTAATCTCTTTTATTTTGGATATATGTCTTAGTGAAAGATCGTTTGTGTACAAATTCCTTCACACATAGATGTCTTGGCCTTTCTTTTTTTATTACAACTAGCATGTAAATAATGATGCAAACAGGACAGAACTTGGTATGCTGCTAATAACCATTAATTTATTTATGGCATGGTACATGGTGATCACTTAATACAGGGTCCAGCAGAAGTGAGGCTTGCTTGCGTGTGGTTGGTAGGGTACATGAGCATCTCGCATGAGATGGACAGCAATTTGAATATTTCACCCAAAATATTATATGGTGTGCTTGAGTGTGATATTGTTATATTCCAGAAGTACATGCTTATGATTTTGTAATAAGAGATTTTGTAATGGAGAAGGGGCGATATTTGTGCCGGACCCTGTACAGTGTGTTTGTTCAGAAGAAACTGTGGTAGATGGTCAGATTACAAACCAGATATCCCAGTGGCTAATAGTATGGTCTTTTATGAAGTCTTAGCTCAAAAATAATTCTCCACATGACCATAATCATTGATAAAAAGTAATAACTTATTTACCATAGTTACTTTTCAATATTATAATTGAAGATAATCACAGCAATTGCTTTGCAAATTATTGTTAGAATTAAATAAGGCAAAACATCTTAAATAGTAATGATAATTTTTAGAAGATAGTAAATACTCAGTAAATATTAATAAAAATATTGAGGATGGTGATAACAGTAATGGTAAATATTATACTCTCCCAAGACTCTAGATCTATTAAAGAAGTTTGTATTGTATTAAAGAAGTTTTGCTGTAAAATGAGAAAAATTATTTTATAAAAATTGATCATATTTATAATAAGGGATTAACTCAGAAAAAATGTGGTATGAGTCAAAAATTGTATAATTTGTTAAAGAGCTGGCACTAAAGAAACAAAAGATGGTGTTAAATAGGAATGCTAAAATTTGTTCAAACTATGGCGTACACTCTACATAAAGAATATGAGAAGCATTTAGGGAATATCAGGCTATGTAAATCATTCTTTACGCATTCTATTGCTTCTCTATGTAAAACATCCCATTGGAAATACATTCTAGGAAATGCTCTCTGTTTTAAGAAAAGAAACATTTTGTTCCATTATAATAACTTATCAGACATCAATTTGGAATTCAAGTAATATCAGCTTTTGTATGATTATATATATTTACTATATTGAATGTGGTCATTTTATTTATATTCTAAAATTTCCATTGATAATTTTTCATTAATGGAAGCTAAAAGTAATAGTTATGTTTGTCCTAACCTTTAGTTACCAGTATGTGAAGCACAATTTTATTAAATATACTTTTTTTCTCAAAAAAAAATGATTTCACTTCATTCACTTATACTTCTAATTTTTAATTTTAAAAAATGAGTTTAATTTTTCACTGTTAAGTGCTATCACTTTTTTAAAATTACTTTTCTGGCCCGGCTGGTGTAGCTCAGTGTATTGAGCATGGGCTGGGAACCAGAGGGTCCTGGTTCGATTCCCAGTTGGGGCACATGCCTGGGTTGCGGGCCAGGTCCCCAGTGGGGGCCATGTGAGAGGCAACCATACATTGCTCTTTTTCCCTCCCTTCTCCTCTCTCTGAAAATAAATAAATAAAATCTTAAAAAAATAAAATAAAATAAAATAAAATTACTTTTCTAAAGTTATAAAGAACTTGGAATAAACATCATTTTAAATCTTCATTAAAATAATCTTTTAGATTATATTAATTTTACTTTGTATTTAAATGAGTAGAATTTTTTTTAAAAGATCGAAGATGTTTTAGCTGTTATATGAAATATGTATGATTTATATCAAAATATCAACCACTGCCAGAGTCCAAACCAATTTATTATAAAGTTTATGTACATAGATTTAGAAATCAGAAACACAAGAGAAAAAAGGCTTTGTAGGCCTAGACGAATAGTTTCTATGATAACACATCAAAGAAGCTAACAAAAAGAATACTATTAGGTAGTCTTCAAGAGCCATTAGAGCAAAAGAACTTCGGAAGTTTCCTAAAACTGCTTGATCACACCATTTGAGGAACCGAACGAGTGCTTCATGCTGTTACTTGTTAATTGAATGAAACTAATGGGTGAGTAATAGATCATGATAGTAAAATGTCAAAAATCTGGGACATCTAGAAAAAGTAAATAGCTTGAGAATAGTTGAGGTCAATTCCATTAAATATAAATATATTAAATATGAGAATAATCATCTACTTTATATACTCAACACCATTTAATATAAGAAAATAAATCAAGCCATTTCTTTTATTTTCACTGTACTTTTGGTGGAAAAGTTAATAGAGCTCTAAAGATATTCCTATTGTTTAATATAGTGTGTATTACAATGAAAGCTCAATGTGAGTATCTAAACTGCAGTTTTTCAAAATGATTACCACATGTGGAGTAGCAGTTGTAATATTTTTATTTCCTATGCCATTAGTCTAGAAACAGTAAAGTCCCTGCTGACTTTCTTATAAGAAATGTGGACAAACTGGAGGAAAGATCAAGATCCCCTTTGGTAAAACAAGGTGAACATCCCCAAGTGGTACAGTAGATGAGCAGCACTGTTTTGTATAGTGTGATAAAGAAAGGATCATAGAAGTACAAAGAAGTTTTGATCTCCAGATTCAAACCCTTAATTTGCTGCATTCAACGTATTCTGCACATGTTAAGTACAGTGCCTTTGTATGAATCATAGACAATATCTCACTTTTGAAAAATAAATCAAATTGTATGCAATAGCAAAAATAGGTTAAGTGAGCATTCCTTGTATCAACAAAGAAATTGACTTTTATTTAAGCTTATGTTTGGGTTACAGTACAGTGAAAATAATTTCAAGTTTACTTTAAAACATCAATTTAGCCCTGACCAGTATGGCTCAGTTGGTTGGGCATTGTTCTATGAAACAAAAAGTTACCGGTTCAATTCCAAGTCAGGGCAAATGCCTGGGTTACAGGCCAGGTCCCCTGCTGGGACATGCAAGAGGCGACCAATGGATGTTTCTCTCACACATAAATGTTTCTCTCCCTTTCTTTCTCCCTCATTCCCATCTCTCTAAGAATAAATAAAATATTTTTTAAAAATCCATCTAGATAACTTATAACATTAAGAAAAAATGTAGCAATATGTTTGGTCATAAAACTCTTTAAAGTCATAAAAACTTATCCATTCTAAGCACATGGAAATACTGGTATATATTTAGGAGGGAGATATCTCAGAATTTATGATGGCATTCCAAAGGGGCTTGAGGACAAATGAATTTGAGCCGTAATTTATCAGCTTTTATATGCATATATATTCTAAAGGTGCTGTTGTCACATGCCGTCAAAATGGTCTTATGTAATGGCTTCCTAAGGCATCCATATTGCCATTGTATTTTCTGAATTTAGTTTGAAATAACTTTGTGAGGAAGGAGTCTGTTATTTTGGTTTCCTTTAGTAATTTAATATATGAGTCTTAATGTTTTCTTTTTTCCTCTTTACTTCATGTCCCTATCTTATAATTTGCATGCTTGCCTTTTATATTGCTATATCACAAAATTTTAATAATTAAATTACAGGACAGTAGCCTTTGAAAATTTAGACAACTGTGAAAATAAAAATTTCAAGTAATCATGCACAACTACCCAGAGCTTTTTTAAAAACTTTGGTGAATCTTTCTCAAAGTGTTTTCTCAGGCCATATACCACTATAAGATTGGAAGATACTCTGTATAATTTTGCATCCTGTTTACCGGTGTCTTTACTTTCATTTTATATTGCATTTCGATGTTGTAACAATGCTTTGAAAACATTTCCTATGGTTGCAAAATTAGCTTTTATACTATTTTGTAATGTAATATTATTAATTTCTGACATTAAATTACTCCAGTATGTTTTGCTATAGCAAGTAATAGCTGACAAACATTTGTATTCATAAATTTTCCAATATTTTCTTAAAAGATGGTGGTAGACATAAAATTTGTCAATTGAAAGCAATGGAGTTTGATCAACAAATGAAGCAAACTTCCAATAGAAATAGATGGAGAGCAGGATGACAGCTGGGAGGAGGGGGCAGTTCGGGGTGAAGGCACCACACAAAATGGAAAAAGGACTCATGGACATGGACAACAGTGTGGTGATTGCTGGGAGGAGGGGGGTTAAAGGGGACTAAATGGTGATGGAAAATAAATACAATAAAGATCAAATTAAAAAAAGAAATAACATGTTAAATAAACCATCCTAGTTGAGTTTCTCCATTGCTAACCCTTTGTTACTCTGTGTGTTATTGATTTCGCTTTTACCATAAGAATAACATAGATCATGCATTTCCAAAACAGCTAGACTTTGTGATATTTGACTAAAACGATAAGGCCTCTGAATTTGGGTTGCTCCTTGAATAGTAGCTTAGGGGACATCTTGCTTCATTCTCCCATGTGGCCTATGATTTTTTTCCCAATGACTTTTCTAAGTTGAATAAATCAAAATGAAGTTTTGACCATATATCAAACTTCCTCAAGGCTCATTATAGCTTTTCCAGTTTGGGGAACATGTGCATTATTTCACAACTTAGCACTGACTGTGAATTTAATTAGCATGCTGTTTACTTCATCTTCCCATCATTAATGAGCCTGTTTAAAAGAAATGGACCTACCACTAACCCTTGTAGCTGTTCTCTAGATACCTCTGCCCTCCTAGAAAAACTGCCATTTATTATGAGCTCTTTTATGTGATACTTCAACCAATTTTTACTCTATGTAAAGTGTTCATATCCAAGCTAATTTAAACTAATTCTTTGAGTAAAATTTTATAAGATACGTTATCCTTTCACTACGCTGAAATTAAAATACACCACATCTATTGCTGCTTTCATCTATTAATCTCATAACTTGATTCACAAGAAAAAAAAAGCAATTAAATTTGCCTGGCATGATTTTTTCCTTTGTGAAAGTATACTGCTTGCTTTTCATAATTCATTTAATCTCTAGACGTCTTCCAATATTTACCTTAGGATTCGTCTCCTTATTTTACTAAGAGTTGAGATGATGACTATTCTCCTTTGAAGAAAACAGAGATTTATTTGTTCATAGTTTTTCTCTTTTATAGCCTTCAGTTACCTATGAAAATAGACAACATTGCACTTATCATTGAGAAGCAAGCTCACTGAAAATGTGGCACAAAAATCAATATTTTAAAAAAAATTTTAATTTTCTGTATTGTATGACAGAAAACAAAATGGTTGATTTCTAAAATGACCATATCTTCTTTGTATTTAGCAAGCTCTTCATTACATGCTAATTGCTTCAACATCCTACCTATGCTATATATTTTTTTCTTTTGTTAAAAATGATTTTAGAAAGCAGGTCAATATCCTAATCATTTCAAAATCTTTGTGGATTTCATTATCTTCTCATTAACTGATATAAATATATATAGTCCTTATTTTTTGAAAACCCCTTTGGGTATTATTAACATATTATTTTCTTTTTTTAAAATACTTTTTTGGAAGTTTATTTTTCATTAAAAAGCTTATCTCATTATTTGTATTTTTTAAAATTTAGATTTGATTGATATTCAGCTACTATAGTTTTTTTATTATTTCTATACTTAATCTCTGAAACAACATTTTTGTGTTCATCGGTGGTATATTTAATTTACAGCATTCAGAAATATTACACCTCTTCTTAAATCCATTAATTTTTATTTTCCTTTAGCAATAATTAATATATTCCAAGTCTCTAAAAGTTTTCAGAGTGAATCAAATACAATCCCTCTGTATAGACTTCTCATTCTTAGACACGCAGAGTCAAGACTGAGTGATTTTTAAATCCAAAAATGGGGGAAGGTAGAAAAAGGGTAACAATTAAGAACTTCTTGCAAGATTACTAAAGAGTGAATTCAGGCTAAGTCTTGTAAAGCACAATTAGAATAGAGAGGAGGGACTACGTATTAAAGGTTAAAGACTTTTGGCAACTGAGAATATTCAGGAAACAGAGTTCTTTTCCTTACTGACATTTCTCCTGTCGTGGTAGGCTAAATCAGTACTTTTCAAAATTATTTTGCACATTAATTACCTGGTGATTGTGTTAAAATCAGAATATGACTGACTCTAGGTCAGTGCTGACCCTGAGATTCTGCATAACAAACCCTCATAGGGAGCCACTGCTGGTGACACCGGTTCTCAGGTCGTACATCAACAGCAAGGGACCATAAGGGACTGGAATCTCTGAGGAAGGACACAACCTGCACTCACTCTAAGAAAGAATACTTGTTAAACCATTGACAGACAATGAAAACACAACTGTTTTGTATTCGTGAAGAATGTAAGAGAAAGACATAAACATATGAGCAATAATATTTTAAATTGTCATCCTTAACAAATAACATATTTGCACCCAAAGTACAACATTTCTACCAGAAAAAATCCCTTTACTTATAGAAGCTTCAGACTCTGAGATAAAATATTCAAAATATTCTAAGAAGGCTGCCACCTGAATATAGGATCTGCCATGTTAAGTGTTCAATTATGTAAGTTCAACAGGGAAATTTAATTTCTCACATATTAATGATAGAAGCCTGGTTAGGATTGTGTCTTTAAATGTGATAACAAAGAATTTTGGTGCACAGGATGTTTTTTAACCAATATATTGAGGTATGATTGACGTATAAAAAGTTGAACATATATAATGTTTACAGCTCGATGGGTTTGGGGATATAAGGATGTGCCCACGAAACCATCGCCACTATCAAAGCCATAAAATGTCATCACCTTCCAAAGTTTTCTCCTGCCGTTTTATTACTGTTATTGTTATTTAGTATATATAAGAACACAAGATAAGATCTATCCTCTTAGCAAATTTTAGGTATACAAGACAGTATTGTTCACTGTAGGCAGCACCCAGCCCCTGGCAACCCCCACTCCACTCTTTCTACAAGTTCAACTTTTTTTAGATTCCACATATAAGTGAGATCATACATTATTTGTCTTTCAGTGGCTTACTTATTCCACTTGCCCTAAATGGTCTTGCTTGTTGTCACAAATGGCAGGATTTTCTTCTTTGCTTATGGTTCAATAGTATTCTATTTTATATGTAAATTACATTTTCATTATCCATTCATCTGTTAATGGACACTTTTTTCACTTCTGCTATTACAAATTCTGTTTTCTCTCATATTTCTTTGATTAGTCTTGACAGGCTTTTATCAATTTTATTAATTTTTTTTAAAAAGCAAGTTCTGACTCTATTTTACTTATTGCTTATTAGCTTTCCACTTTTTTTGTTTTCACTAATATTTTTGTGACATAATGACATCATGAAGGTGGCAACATAGCTTGTTCCCAAACTTCAATCCCCCTCACATGAAGACCAAGTAGCAACTATTCATAGACAAGACACCACAGTGAATATCCGAGAAAGCAGAGGTGAAGCAAAGGCCCCCCTTTGACCACAGATACAAAGAAGGACTATATTAGAAGGGTAAGGTGAATAGCTGTACTCTGATCCCATCACCCCTCCCCAGACCAACACAGTGCTGCTCTGAAGGGGAACCCCTTATGGTTTCCTTAGTGGGCAAAGGAGAGGCCAAGTTGGACATCCAGCTTTCCCAGTATAGCAAGACATGTCCCAGAAAGCTATCTTGGGTCGCACATGACAAAGAGAGATCACAGAGACAGTCTGAGGGGTTTGACTACTGGAGATCAAACTGAGACAGAAGGGAGCAGAGCTGCAAACAACCAGTGCTCAGATCTTGGCAGACCACATTTCTCTTTACAGTGGTACTACCAGTTTTGCCCATATGCAGAACTCAACTGGCGGCCCCTCCTGGCAAAAATAAGCAAAAATAAAGAAGTGAGACTATATCAACTAAAAGCTTACACAGAAAAAGAAATGCTCAATAAAAATATAACAGACATATGTCAATTATACCTCGTAATACTAAGAAAACAAATAAATATATTTTCATTTTCCTTTTGCAATTTTGGCTTTAATTTGCTCTTTTGAGGTGAATGCTAAGTTCTTTGATTTTAAATACATCCTCTTTTGATATATGCACTTAGAGTCTATATTTTTCTCAGCACTGTTTTAAATTCATCCAATATAATTTGATATATTATTTTTATTAATGTTTAGTTCAAATATTTCTAATTTTCATTATGAATTTTTATTTTATCTATAAGATATTTAGTTATGTATTTTTTTATTAAATCTTAGTGAAGATTTGTTATTAAAGTATTACTATGCATGAGTGCAATTACTTTGAGTTTATTGAGGCTTTTTAATGATACAACATATGGCCATTTGGATAAAAATTCCATATGTACATTAAAATAATATACATTTTAACTTATTAAAAAGAGGTTTACCTCTTTTTCTTTTAGTACTTTAATTACAACAGTGCACTGTCTTGGTGTTCCAACTTTTTCTTCTGGTAAGATATCAGCTAGCATTCTAATTATTTCCTCCTTAATAGAATGGGTCTTTGTTTCTTCTTATTGCTTTGATGTTTTCTTCTTTTAAAAAATTCTCTCTTTGCCATTAGATTGGCTATGATATGCTAAAGCATAGGCTTCATTTTATTTACCTGGTTTAGGTTTTGTTGAGCTTTGTGGGTCCTTACATTGCTGTCTTTCTCCTACTTTATTTATTTTTTAAAATATTTTATTAATTTTTAGAGAGGGGGAGGGAAAGAGAAAGAGAGGGAGAGAAACGTCAATGTATGGTTGCCTCTCATGTGCCCCACTCCACTAGAAGCCTGGCCCACAACCCAGGCTTGTGCCCTAGACTGGGAATCGAACTAGCGACCCTCTGACTCACAGGCTGGCACTCAACCACTGAGTCACACCAGCCAGGGAAATTTTTCTCCTATTTTAGTAAAAAAAAAGTGGAGTCATTGTTTCTTCAAATATTTCTTGTGCACAGTCCCTCTGCACATGCTTTCTGGTACTCCAATTACTTGTATGTTAGACCACTTGATATTTTATTACATGTCACAAGCTTCTTTTTTAATTTTAATTTTTTTATATTTTCACTTTATACTTCAACTTGAATAAGTTATATTCCTCTTTCTTGAGTTCACAATTATTCTGCTGACTTATCTGTGAGTAAGCACTTCAATGAAAAATGGAGGCATTTATTAAAGAAGACACAAGATACAAGAAACATTGTACACAGGACAAGGATACCTCAGTCCCCTTCAGAGTAGGCACCTTGGGACCTCACACAGTTCTCCCAGCATCTCTTCCACTGTTGAAAACACTCTGCAAAAAAAACACTTTGTTGGAATTGCCATCAGCTTCCCTGTCATATATTCCAAATCTCATTGACGGTCTGAAATCTCTTCCTTTTTAAAGGTGATTTTAGTTTTGGTAAAAAACAGAAGTCACAGGGTGACAAAATGGGGCTGCGAGGGAGCTGAGTCACCTGGGTGATTTGATGTTTCACCAAAAAACTCAGCATGAGACATGATGCATGAAACTCCAATCACCAGTTGCCCATGCCTGTGGCCATTTTCATCATATTGTATCTCTCAGCTGATGAAGAACACTGAGGTAGTTCTCAAACTTATTGTCTGTCCTGAAGGAGCATACTTGTGATGGACAACTCCTTTCCAATCAATAAACACAGCTAATATGGTCTTGGTCTTGCTACAGCTTTGCCACACCTTCTTTGGCATGCATAACCAGGCGACTTCCATTGGGACTATTGGGCCTTCATTTCTGGATCATAGCCATAGAGTCACAATTTGTCACTGATTATGACCTTCCTGTGGAAATCTGGTCCATAGGTAGTGGTTTGAATCAAGTCATCAGCAACTGCAGTACAATGTTCCTTCTGTTCTGGTAGCAGAAGCCATGGAACTAATTTTGCCATGACTTGTTTCATGCCAAGATCCTGCATCAAAATCTTGGACACAGTAGTTTTTGGAATCCCCAGATCAACTTTTAATTCTCACACTTTTAGTCGCCAGCCTTTATTGATTGCAGCCCGGACACATTCAACAGTGTCAGGTGTGCTGCTTGTTGCAGGCCTTCCAGAACATGGATCACTTTCAACAGATTCTCAACCATCTTTGATCTGTTTGTGCCACACTTTTGTTTGCACTGAACTCTACATTGCCCCCAAAAGTCTTCAGAATCATCCAAATAGTTTCCGTGGAGGAATGTTCAAGCTTAACACAAAATTTGATGCAGATTCGTTGCTCTACTCATTTTGAATATGACAGCCACACAGTACACATGCTCACTCTACAGTGTCTACTGCCCCCACTGAATAGTACAGTGAAGTCATCATTGTTCACACATGTGCATTCCAGTCCACTCGCCTTGGCTGCCAGGTTACATCAACGTCACACAAACCATTCTCATTATACAAGAATTTCCATTCTAGAGTAATCATATGTTTCTTCCATACAGGTTTTATTTTCCTGCTTAAAGTACCCCAACATTTATATCTTTATTACCAGACCATTTTACATATTTTAATGGTTATTACAATATTTTTTTCTGTTAATTCCAACACTTGGTTCACCAGTGATCTCCTGTTGACAATTGGATTCTCTTGAATATACATCCTATTTTCTTGCTTCTCACATGTCTAATATATTTTCTTACTTTATGTGAGACATCATGAATTATACATTATAGATTTGCATTATGCTCTTTTCCTTGGTGTTGAATTGTGTCTGGCAGATGGTAAAATTACTGGCAGATCACTGTGATTTTGTCAAGGCTCGCTTTTAGGCTTTCTTATGGCAGGCTTTAAGAAAGATTAACAAATTTTAATGAAATTGAAGACTGCACACTACTTTTCCTTAAGATTTTTTAGATGTCTCTTAAGAAAAATGTACACTTAAGAAAAATGTATACAAAGATGTGCAATGGAGTTCTTATTTTACTACAGAAATTGCAAGTGTCAGGTAACAAAAAAGTAGTGACCCACAAACCACCTTGTTTTACTTGAGTTCAGCAAACTTTTTTTCTGCAAAAGGCAAGATAAAATACTCTAGGCATTGCAGGACTTATGCTCTGTCTCTCAGCTACTCAACTCTGCCATTATAGCATGAAAACAGTTATAGACAATTATGTAAATAAATGAGTTTGGCTGTTTTCCAATAAAACTTTATTTACAAACAATGCAATTTAAGCGCAATTTAATGCAATTATATGTAGTTTTCACAAGTCACAGACTATTCTTATTTTAATACTTTTTAAGTATTTAAAACATAAAAATTAATCTTGGATTTCATTTTGTACAAAACAAGCAGTGTGCTAGATTTGGTCATAGTTTGTCAACCACTGTGTATACAAAAAAAAAGAAAAGAAGAGAAGAAATTTTTTTCTTGAAGGACGCGAGTTTGAGAATTTTAGGACTGATAAAAGAAAAAGATATGACCATGTGACCATGAAGTAGCTGTAACACACACAACCTTTATTTATTTAACCCTATCAGGTTTGATGCAGGCAACGTCCCTCACAACAGGAGAGCCTCCGCAAGCCATGGCACTGGGACCACCATGCAGAGGGGAGGACAGAGGAACCCATTCCTCTGGGAGACGGAGATTGGAGAGGACAATTACCAGTCTAGGTGACATCACTCAGCTGCCCAGTGGAGAATCTCTGGATCAGGAGAATTTCAAATGACAGCTGGGTTTCTTTTTCTTTCTCTCTCTCTCTCTTCCTTCCTTCCTTCCTTCCTTTCTTATTTTCTTCTTTTAAATGGGCCAGAGTTTTATTTGTGACTATCAGTGGTTGGGTTCAGTTTCCAGGGGTATGCAAAACAGGCAGGTGGCTACACATCTGTTTTTCGAAACTATATTTAAGACACTTGGATGTGTAAAAATTTGAGTTTGGCTCCAGCAGGCTTTTGAGCTAGCAGGTCTGAGCCGTTTTGAAGCAATACGTAACAGAGGACCAATATAGAGGCCATTTTTGGCTCACTTATGTAACATTCTTCCAACATGAAATTTCTTTCATGTTATAATAATAACATAGAAAAATGTATTTTACCAACCTATGTGTTAGTAGCATCTATAACCAGGCATGTGCCTATATTGGCAAGACTTGGAAAAAGTATACAAATGGAGGCTTTTTATTGCAGTCTGTTTCCCTTCCCTTTCCAGTTCAAGTCTCTGTCTTTGATTACCTTGCCTGTGCGGGGACTGTGTGGGGACTGTGGGGACTCTGGAGACCCCAAAATATACATCCAAGTTTTTTACAGTAACTACCCCAAACAGCTGAGACTTGGCTGCCCCTCGGGCCTAAAGGTAGACACACTATTGCCCTTTCAAGGCCAGAGAAGGACAAACTGATTATTTGGGCCTGAAAATGGTTCAAAGTTGTTTGGACAAGGAAATCAGGCTTCTGGATACTCAGATTATAATCTAGAATAGGGAAGCACATTTCCTTGGCCCCACAGACTCCTTACTTCTATATATGCTAGGAAAGGGTCCCCTTCTTCCTGTGTCTAAGGACAGTACTATCTCTTAAAGCACTTATCACACAGAGACCTCAACACATAATTATTAAATTAAAAAAAATGCTGATGATGAAGGGAATGAAGAAATGCATGATCTTGGTTCTGTAAAGTATCATAAAAAATGCAATTTAATAATTAATGGGCATGGGGTGTGTGAGATGCAGGTACATGGCTTTCTTTCCTCTGCAGCAATAGTGCTGGCCATTTTCTGGTGGTGAAAGTCACACTGGATGAATTAATGACCCATCATCCCATTGTAAATCACAAGTTTCAGAGTGCTATATTAAGAAATTGATCCCTCCATCCAGAAATTTCTCTCTAATAGATATAGATCATCATTTCTTTATCTATCACAGTCTCTCAGCATTATGTATATGTTTACAGGTAATTGTTATTCAATAATTCTGTCTTCAGCATACAGGACTAAAAGATTCAAGATTTTGATAGATAAAGACTAAAGATCAATGTTAACACAATTGATTTTTCCCTTTGCGATATGTGTCTGTGGAAAAGAATGAAACATTTTAATAGGGAAGAAGCTAGACATTCTTGGTTTGGGAAAATGCTGTTCTACAAACAGAACTTTGTAGTTTGAAAGAGCTTGGGGAAGAGAGGCACACAGTTTACTTTTAGGCAACTATTTTACAGCAAATGAAAACTTGGATTCTGAGCCTGGGAGTGCATGGGTTGGTACATAGAGAGTTTATGAGTCTTTAAATTGGAGTTTAAAAATTTCTGTGTAAATGGTATTTTACAAGTGTTAGTTTGGAAGCTTCATTGGCTCTCTGAGGTCTCCTATTGTCTACTAAAAAAGGAAATTAAGTTTTAGAGGACCTGAGCTATTTGTGAGATCTGTTAATGTCAGACTTGCCAGAAAGATTAATGTCAGAATCACCAGAAAGAGAGGAACAGGGATAAGATTTGGGAGTCTACAATGAGAGAGAACAGAAGAAGGATGAGGACATGAGGGCGCAAGCAGGAGAGGGTCATGAGAAGATTGGGTCTTTGTGACTGCAAATAAGCACAAAACTGAGAGTATTTGCTATGTTAAGGCTACGCTGAAAGCTAGGTCTACCATTAACCCCCATCAGTTCTATAAAATGTGCATGTCAGACTCATTTTAAAATTGAGTAAATTGATACTCAATTAGATTATATAATTTGTTCAGGATTATTCAACCAGATCTGAGTCAAAAATCTTATACCTTCAATTGTGACCAAGAGTTTTGTTATATTTAACAGTGGCACATCTGTTTTTGTTTTGTTTTTCCTGTTCTTAAGCCATATTGCAGAGGCTGACTGATTCAGAGCTTCAGATGGTGACTGTAGGAGCCTGGAAATTCCCCATGTTTTACTCCCCACTTTTCAGTATGGTGAATGCCACTGGTCACTCCCCAGGCAATTGTGAATCTAAGGCAGGGCAAGATGTGAGCCAGCCCCCATGTTGAAGGCTTTGAAATTGCCATTCAATTACTCCTCCAGTTGTATGTTTACCATGTTTCTCATGCTCCTTATGTCCTGCCTCCTTGATATTTTTCTCTTCTTCTGCTCCTATGCCCGTTTTCTAATTTTTCATTATAATAATGACAATAATCAGCCTTCAATGTGTGCCCTGCTTGCAACATCTCAAGCACTTCAGGATGTACAGCATTTCATCCATGCATCAGAGCAGCCGGTTTAAACCCATTTTGCAAAGGGAGAAAATGAAGCTCAGAGAGGTTAAGTGACTTGTCCAAAGTCACTCAGATAGGAAGTGACAAAACCAGACTGATCCTACTTTTCCTGATTTCCACTATAAACCACTGCTTTTTCACTTACCTCAGGGTTAAAGCAGGCCCTTCAGAGTTCCTCATTCCCAGCGAAAACATTCAAGACTATGGAAGTGATTGAAATACCCCAAGCATCTGAGCCAACTTCATACACTCAGTGGGGTTAAAGGCAAAACAAACAAAATCATACTTCTTTTTAGTTGTTTCTAACAGCCAGAGGGAAGTCTCAAATTTCTCAAAGCAAATTTAGAGTACTCTTTGCAAAGGCCCATTCTAATCTGTCAATTGATATCAAATGGTCACATCTAGTTACTGTGGCAGGCAGAAATTTTCTGAAAAAAAAAATCCTTTTAAAAAATTTTTTTTGAATAAATTTTAAATAATTTGGGAAATTATTTAGTGTGTAATTTACATTATAGGCCAAGAAAAATTTCTCATCATTTTTCATTTCTAGCATATGATGGAAGTTAATTTCTGAGTGTCCTCTCAGGGTGAAAGGGGCTTCTAAAATTGAACATCAATAATAAAGTCAGCAATTCACCATTCCGAATTCTAACCAAAGCAACCACAGCAATATGCCCTGAAGGCAATATCAACAATTGTATAAGTAGAACTAACTTCATACTGTTTCATAAATTATTTTTTTTATATTTTATTTATTCATTTTTAGAGAGGAAGGAGAAAGAGAGAGAGAGAAACATCAGTATATGTTTGTCTCTTGCATGCCCCCTACTGGAGACCAGGCCCACAACTGAAGCATGTGCCCTGACTGGGAATCCAACCAGTTACCCCTTGCTTTGTAAGCTGGAGCTCAATCCACTGAGCTACACCAACCAGGGCTGTTTCACAAAATCTTAAAAAAAAAAAAAAAATAGAAGTGAATTACTTTGAATTAATCATTGCCTTCTTCAATGATTCTCGCTGATCTTCTTTGTAACCGATTTTTCCCCCCAGAATTATAGTAAGGAAGAAATGAAGTTAAGACCATAATCAAATTATATCATTCAGTTTTGGTGCTGTATTCATTTTTATACTTAATTTAAAATTTTATTATATATTGCATATTTTATCCCATATTGTAAATTTAATTCATGTCAGCTATCCCTTTGTATCTTTCTAAACCCTTCAGTTATAATGAACATTTAAGCTGTTCATAGAAGGGGTTTCCTGGAACCAGCTCAACTCTACTGTTGGCTGCAGTCAGAAGACTTGCCCACCACCTCTCACCTTTCTCCTCCAAATGGCCCCTGATGAAGATATGCAAATGTTTAGTGTCTCACTCAAACTGTAATGTGTATACAACTATCAGTTAATTTTGTCATCACTTGTATTTCCCTAGTTCTAAACCTAGAATTTAAAATCAGGTTACATTAATAGTAATCTTCATTCTTTTCCAAGATAGCAGCCCTAATTATTTGTAAGATATCAGAGCATCTGAAACATCCTATAAGTCCTAACAAACATGAATTCTCAGCTATTCATTAGGGATTAGGGGAGAAATATTTGTACCATGCCTGCAATAAACCAGGCATTTCATCAAGCACAGGAGATACAGACTGAGCCCATTCTGTATTGGCAATATGAGTTTATTTAGGAAATGAAAAAAAAGACATACAGTAAAATGGAGTGTTATAAGCAATAAGGCAGGGAAGAACAGGGTGCCCTGAGAGACTATAGGAGAAAGATCAGTCATCTTAGGCTACAGAGTCAGAGGAGTTACCCAAAGGGACACAGAAGTTGGGATCAGAAGGATGACCTGTGAAGAATGATAGGGAGCATGTTCTAGGCAGAAGACAAAAGTTCTACCATGCTTAGAACTCCTCCAAAAAAGGGCCTTCGACATCTCCACTACTAAATTCTGTCCCCGTAGGTACTACCTGCTTTGAAGGTCTGACTTGCTTGACAAACTGCAATGAAGGCAAATTGCTTTCCCTTTTCAAGATTTGCAGGTCACCACCACCACACCACTCTGTTAACAGTCAGTACCAATTTCTATGCTGCTCTAATGCTCTGAAACCTTCCAGGCGTCACACTGTGTCTGGGGCAGAAAATGAGAGATCTGGCAAGAAAGTCATCAGAATGAAGTCATGACATTGTCAGGATCATCTGGCTTTACCCTGGTAAATACTACATTAAGCTCCTAATGGCAGTGTAAAACTCAGCAGTAGTAGAATGATCATCCACATTCTGATTTTCCTCTCCCTTCTAAAAATAGCTTACCTGATACTTTTCACCCATGTTTCTTCTTCATATGTAGAAATCAGAAGAGAGAGATGACTTAATAAGTAAATATTAAAATATTGTGGATTTTTAGAATGTAAAGTTAGATGAGGTTATTCTTTGAAATAACAGGAAATTATATTGTTATTATTCCTTTAAGTATATAATTGTGCTGTTTCAGCATTAATAATAATATAGCTACATAATTACACTGTACTATATGAGTACATAATTGACTGTTTAAAAAGTATGCATTTGCATTTCCTATGTATTTTGTATACAATATGCTTGATTCTTGAAAAAGTCTATAAACAGCAGTCTCTTATTTTTTTAATAATAAGACATTTTTTAAATGTTACTTCCAGGCTAATAAATTTTATCAACACCAAAATGAAATAATGTGAAACTCACAAATAATCTGATGCTTGTGTTTCTAAAAGACGTTGTTTAATTTATGGCACACTGTGAATGAAGGCCAGTACATAGGCAGCCCACCTTAAAAAAAAAAAAAAAAAAGAGTCTAAGATTTAAAACTCATACCATTTCTTATGGGCTTGGTTTCCCTGCCATTTATAATTTCCATGTATTGCTTCCTTAATTGCCTGGTCATGACCTTATATTTTGTAACCTTTTCTTTTTTCTCTTTAGGGCTTTAAATGATTTGCACATATCATCTTTAATTGACACCTCAGTGTGACATCAGCAAAATAGAAAGGATGGATAGCACAATTCACAAAACATTATCCTTGCAACTACATTTCTAATACTTTGGAAAACAAATTAGCGGGACATACTTGGTTTTAAGCTTTTCTTGGCAATCTCTTCCAGGAGTGTGATGCTAGTGCTCAAACTGGCTAGTACATGAAATCAATAAACATAGATTTTTCACTTCAACCCCAAAATCCGCAAATGAGGTTCACATAGGAAACACTTTTCTTTATGTGTGTTTTGACTGTAAAAGGTGAGAGTAGATTTAAGAAAGTATCACCCATCTTATATCTTGGAGGTAATTGAGATAGAGCACAGATACTATAATCACGTACTTTTAGATCTCCTAGCAGACTGAGAGATACAAGATTAGTCCTTTGTTGGTGTAGAGAACACTGAAGCTTCACAGCATCTCAGCATCACAGAGTTTCTAATGTTGGGACAACTCAGGTACTCCAAATGTTGATCCTCTGAGTTTTCCTTGCATCAAGCTCTTTGTTATGAGAAACAGGTACTGAATAATTAAACTGTTTTATTGTATGAAGTCAGGAGAAGGAGAGGCAGTTCCAGTTATCAAACAGATAAGAGATATTAATGGTAACTTAGATCACTCACCTTCTTTATCCTTTGTTTCCTCCTCACCTGATGCTTGAATGTCCTCAACTACAGAATTAATGTGTAGTCATCCAAGTGACCCTTGGTGGTGGAGAATATACTATTTCAGACGCATGCATTCATCTGACTTAACCCAAATCAATTTCTTTGAAAGTTTTTTTTTTCCTTCAGAAACAGACTTGCAGAATATAGTGAAGTGAAGATAACCACTTTATGTTTAGATTTTTTTCTTTCTGTAATGTAAAAATCTATCAGAATTCAAATAAAGACAACAAATTTGCTATCCTTTATGATGAAACATGAAAACCCAAAAGCGAGTTAAAGTTATAGTTTTAAACTTTTCAGTTGAGTATGGCAATTGCATTAGGCACTTTGTCAGTCTTACATAATAGCCTTGAAATGTATACATCATCAAATAATTTAAGCATTTATTATTATTAATAGAAATTTGGAGCTAGAGTTAAGGTATTTTTCTAATAGTACAATGTCAGTTGCCTTAATAGCTTTGAACTGTATAATAATTTTTTCAATATAAGAAAAATTCAAGACTCTTATTTACTTTCTAGTAAAGCAGTCATTTATCTCGAACTATTCAATAGTAAAGTAAGATATTCTACAGAAAGTAGAGAGATGAGTGATAAGTGCTAGCATGAATGAAAACATCTCAAGGCAAAAATGCAGAAGCCATATATAATAGAAAATGATGTTTATGAAACACAATTCATAACCTTGTCTTGCATTCTGTGTCTGAAAGAGAAATGTTTTTAGCAGAGGCTTCAAACAGAGACCATCTTTTGTCTATTGTCACTGCTAAACTTTCCGTGGATGAGGAGTCAGATATAACTTAGAGTGAATCAGATCTTACCCTTTAGTTAACACTAATGATATAGTATCTTAAATACAAAACCTTCCAGTCCTTTCTAACAATACTCTTTATAGAGCTATTATTTTTATGTTAACTTATTTCCTCATATTTATTGTTTTCTATGTCTAAATATGAATATACACATGTAGGTAGATAGAGATGCTCTTTCCATCTATGTGTGCACATGTGTATATGTGATGATACATACACTTCAATATCATTATCTCACTATACTGTGCGATGCACTACAATGGGCTATGGCCTTCTTTTTAAGGAATTAGAGAAGTAACCCATCATATCTCAAAACAAGAAAATTAAAAAATAAAAAATAAACAGAACACTCTCCCACACAAAAAGTAACAGATTATGCAATTATGTTGACAAGCAAAGGTAATTTACAGCTAGGAGTGTTTTTGCTCCCTCAAACTACAGGTAGAGAAAAACACTCATGATGTACCCGCAGAAAACTGGAATTGACTTATACCAGCTTACAAGAGATGACTGTTAAATTCTCATAAATTTTGGGAGGTTGTTAAATGTAGCCATTATTAAAAAGTAAATTATCATGTTGACAATGGCCATTCTAACAGGAGTGAGGAGGTATCTAATTGTAGTTTTGATTTGCACTTCCCTAATAGCTAGCAAGGCTTAAAATCTTTCATATATCTGTTGGCCATTTGTATATGTTCTTGGAAAAAGTGTCAATTCAGATCCTCTGCCTATTTTTGAATTGGATTGTTTGGGGGATTTTTGTTGTTAAGTTACATGAGTTTTTTTTAATTTTAATGAAAGATACTACTTTTTTAAAGATTTTATTTATTTATTTTTAGAGTAGGGAAGGGAGAGAAACATCAATGTGTGGTTGCCTCTCACATGGCCCCCCCAATGGGGACCTGGCCCACAACCCAGGAATGTGCCCAGACTGGGAATCGAATGAACGACCCTTTGGTTCACAGCCCATGCTCAATCCACTGAGCTACACCAGCCAGGCATATTAGTTCTTTATATACGTTGGATATTAATCCCTTGTCATAGCTTCATAGCTGTTGTTTTCAAATATCTTCATCGATTTGGTTGGTTGCCTTTTTGTTTTGTTGGCAGTTGTTGTTTTTTTCTGTGCAGAGATTTTTTGTTTCATATAATCCCATCCATTTATTTTTGCTTTTATTTCCCTCACCTTTGGAGTCAAATTTATACAATCCTCTCAGAGACCAAGACCCATAAAGTTAGTACCTATGTCTTCTATGTAATTTGTGGTTTCAGGTCTTTATTTAGGTCTTTGATCCATTTTGAGTACAAAAATTTTAGAGAGGTAGAGAGTACAAGGTTGGAGAACAAGGAACTCTCATTCACTGATGGTGCAATGTAAGCTGGTATAACCACTATGAAAAATAGTATGAAGGCTCCTCAAAAAATTAAGAACATAGTTACCATATGACTCAGCAACCTCTCTTTTGTGTATCTACCTGAAAAAAATTGAAAACATTTATTTGCAAAGATTATGCACCCCTGTGTTCATTGTAACATTATTCATTGGCCAAGACATGTAAACACTAAAGTGTCCTCCTGTAGATAAATGGGTAAAGAAGATGTGGCATACTTGTCCAGAAAAATTCCAGCCACTGTTAATATAACCAGAATGGTTTCCATGACATTGATGTAACCTAGCAGCTAAGGAGAGTGGACTGGAATACACATGTGTGAATAATGACGACTACACTGTATCAGTCAGTGGGAGCAGGAGACACAGGTGAGTGAGCTTGCATACTGTGTGGCCTTTGCATTCAGAATGACTGAGTGAGTAGAACAACAAATCTGCATCATATTTTGCATTAAGCTTGAACATTCCTCCACAGAATCCATTTGGATGTTTCAGAAGGCCATAGCTATGCACAACTGGTGTTGGTAATTTCATGATGAAAATGCACCCACTTGTGCATCACATCTCCTGCAGAGTTTTTTGCCAAAACATCAAATCACCAGGTGACTCAGCCCTACTACAGCCCAGATTTGGCTCCCTGTGATTTCTGGCTTTTCACAAAACTAAAATCATCTTTGAAAGGGAAGAGATTTCAGACCATTGATGAGATTCACGAAAATATGATTGGGCAGCCGATGGTGACTGGGAGAACTGTGTGAAGTCCCAAGGTGCCTCCTTTGAAGGGGACCAAGGTGTCATTGTCCTTTGTGCAATGTTTCTTGTATTGTGTATCTTATGCAATAAATGTCTCCTCATATTATACGGCTGGATACCTTCGGAACAGACCTCGTATACAATAGATTACTTAGCCATAGAAAAGATAAAATAGTGCTATTTGCAACAACATAGATGGATCTTGAGAATATTATGCTAAGTGAAATAAGTCAGAAGAAGTCAAGAAACATATTATTTCATTGATATGTGGGATATAAAACAGGAAGCAATAAATGAACAAACAAGACAAAAAAACTCAGAGACATCGACAACAGTATGGTGGTTACCGGAGAAAAAAGAGATGGAGAGATTTGTGAAGGGAAGAGGGGGTCAAGTCAGGGTAACAGAAGGAGATGTGACTTTGGGTAGTAAGCACACAATGCAATATACAAATGATGTATCACAGTATTGTAGACTTGAAACTTATGTAAATAATTTTATTAACCAGTGTCACCCCGACAAAGTTAATTTAAAAAGTAAATTGAAGAAACTTACAATCAAATAATTTATATTAAAAACAAAGGTAATAAATACTCAAAACTTATTAATTTTCTAATTACTTTTGCTACATTTTACTTTGACCAATGTGCTTAAGGTTATTTGTGTCTGTTATATCTGCATGGTGGAAACACTGTATGATGGTACGCCACTGCACACCTCTTCTCAACGCTTCTTTCACTGACCTCAAGTGGTAGCAGAATATCAAGCATGGAAGGGATATTTGCAGCACAGACAGAACTAAAACTACAATGCAGGGGATTTTTGTTTATTTGTTTGTTTTATCTCTGCCTCTCCAGAGATGTCTGTTAATGAACATTTATCAGCACTAAAAACTCAACACAGATGAAATGTAGCTTATGGACCAGAACACGGGCCTCTGAATCTGCCCTTGTCCATTGACATCTACATTGTCTTGCACAAAATTTTAACATGTAGTGGCCTCAGTCTCTTCATCTTTAAAATGGTTTGCAGATACTCAAGTACTAACACTGTATCTAGATCAGAACTTTAAGTGACTAATAAAGGCTCATTGTAATTACTGTCAACCATGAGATGTAGCAAGGAATCATAGATTGGGCTACAGTAGATTTAATTTTATATTTGAGAGATTTGGCAAAATAGACAAATTCTGTTTTTCATAATTTAGTTATTTCTTTATATAGAATTCTATGCCTTAGCAACCAAAGTATATTGAGAAATCAGAAGCACTCTTAAAACAATTATAAATTGTAGAATTTTTATACTTGTAGAAAATTTACAAATGCTTTTGTAATACTTGACCCTTTATTTATAATTATATATTTAATACTGCAAACAACTTGTGTGAACCACTTAAATAATTAGTATTAATTTAACCAAGTATCCAGCATTATCAGGTGTCAAATTTGACACCAGAACTTTATAGAACTAAAGTTTTATATTGATTGTTTCAACTTACTGCATTTACCAGGGCAAACCATCTCTCTACCTTGGCCTTCAACTTCCTCAACTTTATTTACTTATTTTTTACTATTTAAAATCAGTTTTTAAATTTTTTTCAATTACAGTTTACATTCAATATTATTTTGTATGAGTTTTAGATGTACAGCATAGTGGTTGGATAATTGCATACTATACAAAGTTTTCCCCCTGATATTTACAATACCCAACCGGCACTATAAACAGTTATTACAATATTGTTAACTATATTCCTTCTGCTGTACTGTACATCCGCATTACTATTTTTGTAACTACCAGTCTGTACTTCTCAATCCCTTCACCTTTTTCATCCAGATCCCCAAGCCCCTCCCCTCTGGCAACCATCAGTCTGTTCTCTGTCTCTATGAATCTGTTTCTGTTTTGTTTGTTATATTGTTAATTACAATAGATTCCACATATAAGTGGAATCGTATGGTATTTGTCTTTCTCTGACTAACTTATTTCACTTAGCATAATATTCCCTAGGTCCACCCATGCTGTCACAAATGGTAAGACTTCATTTTGTTATGGCTGAGTAATATTCTATTGCATATATCTACCATAGCTTTTTTTATTCACTCATCAATTCATGGACACTTGAATTGCTTCCACGGCTTGAGTATTGTAAGTAGTGCTACAATAAACATAGGTGTGCATATTTTTTTTCTAATTCGTGGTTTGCGTTTCTTCAGATATATGCCCAGAAGTAGAATTGCTGGGTCATGAGTCAGTCCCACCTTTAATTTTTTTAGGAACCTCCATACTGTTTTCCATAGTGGCTACACCAATCTGCATTCCCATGAACACTGCACAAGTGTTTCCTTTTCTTCACATCCTGACCAACTCTTGTTATTTGTTGATATACTTATGATAGCCATTCTGACAAGTGTGAATGATATTTCATTGTGGTTTCAATTTGCATTTCTCTGATGCTTAGTGATGTTGAACATCTTTTCATATGTTCATCGGCCATCTGCATGTCCTCTTTGGAAAAGTGTCTGTCTAGGCCCTTTGCCTGTTTTTAATTGGATTTTTTTGATATTGAGTTGTATGAATTATTTTGTGTGTGTGTTTACCACCCCAACTCAAGTCTCCTTCTATCACTGCTTTTCCATCCCTTTCTACCTTCCCCACAACCAACCACCTTTCAGTGGTAATCACCCGATTGTTGTCTGAATATGGGATGTTTGTTTTGTTCTGTTTTGCTTAACCCCTTCACTTTTTTTTCACCAAGCTCCCAACTTCATCTCCTTGGATAGCTGTAAGGCTTTTCTCCTTATATACGAGTTTGTTTCTATTTTGGTAGTTTATTTTTTTTTCACTAGATTCCACATATAAGTGAAATCATATGGTACTTGTCTTTCTCTGACTGGCTAATTTCACTTAGCATAATACTCTTCAGGTCTATCCATGTGTAAGTTCTTTTGGGGGCAATGACAAGACCCATATATAAATTCTTTTTTTTAAGATTTTATTTATTAATTTTTAGAGAGAGGGGAAGGGAAGGAGAAAGAAAGGGAGAGAAACATCAATGTGTGGTTGCCCGTACTGGGGACGTGGGCCACAACCTAGGCATGTGCCCTGACTGGGAATCGAACTGGTGACCCTTTGCTTCGCAGGCTCAATCCACTGAGCCACACCAGCCATGGCTATAAATTCTTTATAAATTTTAGATAGCCACAGCAATTTTGAGAAAGAACAAACTTGGAAGAATCATACTACCTTATATCAAAATATACTACAAGGCCATAGTAATCAAAACAACATAGTACCGGCATAAAAACAGACATGTTTTTATGGAACAGATTAATGGAACAAAATAGAGAGTACAGAAATAAATCCATATTCATGGTCAATTAATGTTTGACAAAGCAGGCAAGAATACACAATGGGGAAAGAGTCTATTCCATAAATGGTGTTGGGAAAATTGGACAGATACATGCAAAAAAAAAATGAAACTAGATCACCTCCTTAAACCATATATAAGAATAAACTCAAAATGAATTAAAAACTCAAATAAAAATCCTAGAAGAAAACATACCAGTAAAATCTTGGACATTTCTTTCAGTTGTATTTTTTCTGATATAACTCCTTGGGCACAGGAAACAAACAAACAAACAAAAATAAAAAACAAATGGGACTGCATCAAACTAAAAAGTTTTGCACAGCAAAGGATGCCATCAACACAATGAAAAGACAACCCACTGCATGAGAGAACACATTCACCAATGATACACTTGATAAGAGGTTAATATCCAAAATTTTCTCACCTTTAAATTAAAGATATTGTATAAGGTTGGATTAACTATTATTTATTCAAAAATAAGTTTTTGAATAAAATCCCTCATAGGATTCTACCATGTGCAATTAGGATAGTGCATGTAATGATGGACTGACCATACGTATCTATTTCCCATCCCAGCCAAAACCCAAGAAAAAAATATGGAAAAGTAAAAATATATTAAAAAGTAATAGGAAATACAAAAAGCAACATCAGCATATGAGAAATCTAGAGGAATTTTCACAAGATAGAAAACAGATGGGGACAATAATCAGATCAGAGACTGTCATAGCCAAAACATTCAGCAATAAATTGTGCAGAGGACACAAAGCTTGTAATAAATAAATGCAATGAAAAAAATGCTTCAAAGCAAACATAGAAATTCACTAGAAACTTCATTCTGAAGTTTCTGGACCTTTGTAACCCACTTCCTCTGAGAACTGTGTGCAGCTAAATGATTGTGTAAGGCCGAAGCTCTCAGCACTATTTATTCATTCATTAATTCACTCATTATTTTTTTTTAAAGGGAGATGAGTTCAGTCATTGTTTCAGGTGTCTTTCCTGTTGCTGGTGGGCAGTGAATATTTTGTGTTTTGCATGTCTAACACTATTTTATTTCTCACTCAAATTTGAATGACACTAATGATATGTGCTGTATCCAGATTCAAAGTTATTTTTCCTCAGAACATGGAAAGAATTGGTTTATCATCTTTGTGCATCTGAGTCGCCAATAAGTGACAGATCAATCTGATTCTTGTCCATTTATGGCTCTTTTCCTCTTTGGAAGCTTTTAGGATTCTCCTACTATTCTTGTTCTCAGTTTTTACCACCATTATTTTTCTACCAGTGAGACTTTTAACCTATTTAACTCTTAGTGACTAGTTTCTGTATGACTAAGGTTTTTTTCCAATTCTGGTATACTATGGTAGTTTCTACCATTTCTTTAAATATTGTTCTCCATTTGCTTAATTTCTCTCATTTTAAAATGTCTCAAGATTCAAGACAGCAATGTAGAAAGATCCTGTGGAACAATTTTCTTTGAAAGAAAAATAAAAGCTGACTGAGAGACAAGTACAGATCTGGCAAGTTAGAAGAAAACGACGTCAAATAGGAGAGGCTTGGCAGCATCTCTCCATGAACTTCACTCCTGGCCCCGCATGTGACCCAGAATCCAGAGAGTACTCAAAATCCAGAGCTTTTCCCTAAGGAGCAAAGAGTTTGAACTCCATGTTGGGCGGCCCAACTTTAAAGACCAGCACCTGAGATACAAGCCCTCAAAACATCTAGCTTTGTAAACCAACAAAGCTCAAGTCCTAAGACCCACAAGACTTCAGGGACCAGTAAAACTGCTCTTAAAGGTCTCACACATTCTAACTCAACAGCCCCCAGGGCCCAGTTCAGAGGCAACTGATTACAGCCAGACCCTTAATTGAAAGAGACTCATTTGTTTATGGTAAAGCTTCAGCCTGAGGGGCCAGGCATCTAATTTAACACACATGCCTAGGAGCCTGCTGGAACCCTCTCTGGGGATGGAAACTAGCGGGTGCCTTTTTTACACTCTCACTCTACCTTCTCTGCCTCGCCTTTTTTCCCTGCAGATGCCATCTTGATGCACCCTCTCCGCCTCGCTAGAGCCAGCCTGTGCCAGCTCTCGCTCTCCTTTGGTCGCGCTCCAGAGCACTAGTGTGACGTAGAGCGAGCTTTTGCACCCTCCTGGTGCCCAGATTTTTGCAGCTGCTAAGCAAGAGACGCCTGTTGATTGTGTAGTTCTAAGGCCAGGGGAACTTTCATTCCTGGATCCTATGGGACGAAAACAATCCAAACGACTGTAACTGGCAGACTGAAACACACCCCCTAGTCTTTCTGTGAAAGAGGCCTGTTTGCTTGTGGAGCTCCAGCTCGAGGAGAAGGCTCAGATCTGGCACACAGCTAAGGCGCTCTTGCTGCTCGCGGCCGTATCTTTGTGCTTCCCCAGACCTGACTGCAGCTCACATTAGTCTCCCAGAAATGACGTGATGCAGTGCTTCAGGAGCTCTGATTTCCCGAAGTGCTGCCCAAGGGACACATCCTGATCACCTGGCTGTGTGGCCAGCAGGGATTAATGCTGGTGGTCCCACAGGACTGTATGTATTTGCATACTTAAAAAACCGCTAAGAGCCTGGCTTCTAATCAACCTGCATCTAGGTGCTGCCTGAGATCCCCTTTGGGCCACTGACTGTTCCTGGCACACCCTCAACTACTAGAAGCTATTAAAAGTGTAACAAGCTGCTTGGGCAGCACAAATGTTGAGAGACAACCAAGAGCTAGGGCAAGATGAAACAGCAAGTTTTATCTCCTACACAAAGCCGCTCCTTCAAGATTAGGAGAGGTGGTTGTCTCATCTAATGTATAAAAAAACTAATGTAAAAAGAGGCTAGCGAAATAAAGAAACAAAGGAATATGTTACAAATGAGAGGACAAGATGAAACCTAAAAATCTTTTGTAAGTAAGCATTAGAATTTTATTACCTACCTTCTATATTTCTTAGCTTTAATTTTAGACATTTTTATTGTTAAAAATAACACATTAAAAAACCCACTTCTTTGCTTTTTTTCCCCCATCACCTCTGTAGGCATTTAAAATATATGTATATGTGCAGATGGCTAGGGTAGTGGGGAGGGGTGGGGGGAGAAGGCAGAAAACTGTACTTGAACAACAATAAAATTCAGAAGTATTTAATAAAAAAATAAAATACAATAAAAAATATATGGATTGATGCTGCATTTCATCGACTGCTCTTTTGCAGCTATTAAGATAATTATATGATTTTCAATCTTTAGTCTAAGGCAGTGAAATGTGCTGGTTGATTTTTTAATGTCAAATTAAGCTGATAACCTAATTTATCTTTCTATTTTTCTATCTATTTATAGACACACACCATTCAAAGTCAGTTGACTAATATATCACGTAATGATTGACCATTTCAGCTCATGAATGAGTGAATTCAGCCAACAATTTTTATTGAAATATTTTTGACAGATTTTTGTATCAAGGATGTGTAGATGTAAAATAACTTGTGAAAGAGGCTCTAGGTTTCTGTCCATCAGAAAACATTAAGATTGGAAATATTTTTTATTTAATGCTTGATTGATTTCTCAAAAAAAGAAACTTGGATATATATGTGTTCATGTTTACATTTATGTGTATGAAGATTTTTATCCCAACATTTTATGATAAACTTAAAATATGGTGCAAAGCAGAAAATTTTTACAGTGAGTACTTTCCTATTAGAAAAATAGCATTGCCTTTGAATAATACATATTTTTCATCTACCTATTGTGATGACAGGTATTTGATACCGATTAAATTTTAAATGTTTGAACTATTCAGGTTTCCTACTGTTCTAGAATCAGATTTGGTAAATTACAGGTTTAGGAGAACTTATCCATTTTATTTAAAATCTTTAAAATTTTGTAAAACTTGTTTACAATAACGTTCTCATTATCTATTTAATGTCTTTAGCACCTGTAGCATCTGTAGTAATGTGTCCTTTTTCATTATTTATATGATTTTTAATTATTCCTCCTCTTTCTGTCTTCCTGATTCTCTCTTGAGTTGTTTCCAAATGTGTTATTTGTTTAAAACTACCATCATTTGGCAGTCTGTATCTACTGAAACAAATTCTGGGAGATGGGGACCAGCGATTTGTTTTAACAAGCCAGTATACCTGTGAACATATATAGTTGAATCTTTTTTTTTTTTTTTTAAACTATCTATTAGACAAAAAGCCCAGGAAACAGGAAATCCACTGCCAGGTCATTCTTCAGGTTAAAGTCCTTAACTACCATAATTTACTGATTCTCTGCCTTTCGGAGTCTTCTTATGTTTGTTTTATATTTATGATATTTAGAGATTTTAGCTGTACTGAGTGGAGTAATAGGAAAAATTGTATTCACTGTATTTTGTCCTGGAAATAGCAGTTCAGATACATTGTTTTATAAAATGTATTTCTCACCTTAGTCAGGGCAATAAACTCCAAAGAGAACTAAAAAGCATGCAGGTTGGAGGTGGTGTGAGAAGAAATAAAACTGCTCCTATTCACAAAGAACATGATCACATCTATGTAGAAAACCCTAAAGAATAAAAAACAATTTTTAGAACTAATCAATTAGCAAGGTCCTAATTTACAAGGTCCACACAGAAAAACTAAAATAATTTCTATCTTCTAGTTATGTAAACTTAGAATATAAAAAAAATATTTTAAAGAAAATACCATAAAAAACCATAAAACAAAATAACCTCCAAAAATCAAAATACTTAGATCTTCATATAACACAACATGTATAGAATTTATGTTGAAAACTAAAAGATGTAATGAAAGAAATAAATGAACATATAAATAAGTGGCAAGTCTTACCATGTTCATTGATTAGAAGACTCAACTTACTAAAGATGTTAACTGTCTCCAAATTATTCTAAAAATTTAAAGCAATTCCTGTCAAAATCTAAGCAGGATTTTTTTTTTGTATAAACCAGATAATTCTATTATTTATAAGAAAAAGCAAAAGAACTGGAATAGTTGAAAAAATTCTGAATGACCAGAACAAAGTTTGAGGAATAACACTTCCAAATTTAAGACATAAATCTGTAGTAACCAAGTTGGTATGCTATTGGTAAAGATATGGACATGTAGATATAAGGATTAAAACAGATTCTAGAAATAGGTCCACATAAGTATACCCAACTGCTTTTTGACAAGAGTAATTAAATTACTAAAGACTACTCTTTTTAACAAACTGTATTGGAACTTTTAGAAGGAACATGGAAGAAACTATGTTACCTTGGATTTGGTGATGAATTTTTAGATATAATACCAAAAGCTTAATACATAAAGGCCAAAAATGATAATTTGTACTTAAACAATAAAATGCACTGTGAATGACATTGCTAACATAATAAAATAGCAAACCACAGCATGGGAGAAAATATTTTATGTTACATATCCACAAAAAAAAAAAAAAAAAATACGGTACCCGAAGAACACTCAAAACTCAAAAATAAGAAAACAATCCTATTTAAAAATTAGCAAAAGACAGGAACAGTCACTTCACCAAAAGATATGAAGATGACCAAGATGTTCCACATTAATAGCCATTAGGAAAATGAAAACTAAAAGCACGATGATATTCTACTACATAACTATTAAAATTGCTTCAATTAAATATATATATATATATATATGAAACTCTCACAACATTACTGGTAGGTGTATAAAATGGTACAGTCTTTTTGGAAAAGGTTTGACAGTTTCTGAGAATGGTGAGCATACATGTATCACATGACTCAGCACTCATTCTTGCATATCTGCTCTAGAGAAATGACTAATGTTTATGCAATAAGGAATAAACAGAAAAAGGAATAAACTTGAAATATGCAAGACTTTGGATGTATCTCAAATCATTATGCTGAGTCAAAGAAGTTTTTTTAAAAGGTGTGATGCTTGAAAAGTCAAATCTATAGGGATACAGAAGCTATTAGTGATGAGTAGGGATTACGAGAAATAAGAGTTTGTGAACTTAAAGATACAGTTGTTCAAGGAAGATTTGGGGGGTAGATGGAACTGTTCTGTACCTAATTATGATGGTGCAAAATGAATCCATACATGTGTTAAGATGTGTTGAACTACACACTATAATGAAAGAAAAGCCAATTTTACTAAAAGATAATTTTAAAAATATAATTAAAATATTTATTCCTCAGTTTTTAAATATATTAGGATGTTTTTACTTATCTTTTTTTATTTACTGGCTTAATTGAACTGTAGACAGAAGACTTTTTTTGTTTGTTTGTTTTTAAGATTTTATTTATTTATTTTTAGAGAGAGGAGAAGGGAGGGAGAAAGAGAGGGAGAGAAACAGCAATGTATGGTTGCCTCTCACATGGCCCTCACAGGGACCTGGCCCACAACCTATCCATGTGCCCTGACTGGGAATCGAACCGGGACCCTTTGGTTCCCATCCCGCACTCAATCCATTGAGCTACACCAGCCGGGCCGACAGAAGACATTTTATCATGAAATCAGTTCATTAGAATTGATGGTAACTTGCTTTATGTACAGTATACTATATATTTTCAAATAATTTGTGTATATTGAAGGAATATGTATTGTAAATGTTTAATACAGAAATATATGTCTTTCATTAGATCAGTTTTATTAATTATGTTGATCAGTGTCCTTATAAATTTTGTGTTGTCTCTTCTGTCAGTTACTGAGAGAGGTAATATTATTTTCATATTTTAAACAATATTATTAAACAACATACAAATTTAAAATTATATGTCTTCCTTGCAGTTGGAATTCTTTATCATTAGAAAGTTATTCTTTTATGTGTAGTGGTTTATTTTTTTAAAGATTTTTTAGTTTGATATAAATATATTTTTACTAGCATTATTTTATTTGTGTTTACATATTTTTCTTTCTACTCTTTTACTTTTGACCATTCTGTTTTAAATTCTTTCATAAATAGAATATATTTGGGTTTCATTTTATTTCCAATCTTCTAATCTGTTCATTTCACTGGAGAATTCACATGCTTAACTTTCGATGTCATTTCTTAAATACTTAAACTCATATTTGCCTACCTATTTTTTGTTAGTACATCTGTTCTTGTTTGATTTTTCTCTTAATTCTTAAAGTTTTTTGTTGATTATTTGTTATCATTCCAGTTTCCTTCTCTCATTTAGAATTTATGTATCCCATATCGTTTTTGTGATTACCCTTGAAATTGCAGTGTAACTTTCAGACACGTAAACTGTCAAATGTTGTCAGAGTCCGTTCAGGCTGCTATAACAAAATGCCACAGGCTACTTAGATCGTGAACAACCGGAATTTATTTCTCACAGCTCTCGAGGCTGGACGTCCAAGATCAAGGTATCAGCATGCTCAGGTTCTGTAACTGGTGAGAGCCTGCTTCTTAATTGATAAATAGCCAATCATCTTTTTGCCTTAAACCACATGGTGGAAGGAGCCAGGAATCTTTCTCTGGGTCTTTTTGATAAGATCATTAATCCCATCCATGAGGACTCTGCCTCCATGACCTAATTAATCACCTCACAAAGGCCCCACCTCCTATTACCATATATTGGGCAGAAGATTTCAACGTATTAATTAGGGGGGAGGGCAGAAACATTCTGGCCCTAACAAATATACCTATTCTTTGACTCAGCATCTTACTATCAATAATTTATTTTCAGGAATAAGTATAGCTATATTATAACAAGGTCTTTTAAATCACAATACTGTTCAATAGACTGAAAGTTGGAAAAAAGTTTATCTGATATCAGGTAGTTAGTTAAAGAAAACTTTGCAATTAAATAACATTCAGCCACATAAATATATTTTTTAAAGGATAAACAATATAAACTATTTTTATAATACAACATTAGCAAAAAGGAAAGAAAAATCAGTACAATTTTATTGCATGCAGGTACATGCAAGTGTGTATGTATATATGCATATGTGAATATATATTTATATATGTTCATTTGTAATATAAAGGGGGTAGGGAAAATATTGCTAATAGGAATTATAGCATGGTGATAAAATTAAGAGTAACAAAGTTTATTCTATTTACCAGTATTTATACATTTTCTATTAGAATATATTTTTATAATAAGGAAACAGTCATAAAGCACTATTAAGAAATATAGAGTACAGAATAGTGTTAGTAGTAAAAGCTTAAATGAAAAAATTCTCTGCTATGATTATAGCAATCTAGAAATTACATGTGCATATGAAAAAATCTGAAGTATACAGAAAATTAAGTTACTATAATTTTTAATATTACCATTTTTTCTTACAAAAATATTGCTTTTAAAAAAAAGTAAAATAAAATCACAAACTTCATTGACAGAGGGTGTGATAACAGCTGAGCAGTAAAAGGAAATCGTATAGATCCGGTATAATCCAACTTCAAATAGAGTTTCTCACTGCACATATCCAGTCGTGTCTGTCAGATACAAACTGTTATTGTTATCATTAGCCAACAAGCAAATCCCTGATAAATGAGCGTGCCATAGGGTGTCCCTTCAGTCGTCTTTGGCTCAGCCCTGCCATTAATCTTAGAAAAGACTTTTCTGTGATCTTGCAGCCCTACTCATATGCTGTGACCTTGGGCTACAGGCTCTGACATTGGACTAAACAAGAAATTGAGGTTTCCTCATTGACTCTGACTTCAGGCTGACACAATTTCTGTGAATTATTTCACATGCTGCTGTGTCACAAGTTCTTTTCTGTCATAAGTACTTGCACATACATGCATGGACATAAGCACATCCAAATCATTCTCGGTATAGAATGAGTAAAACTTGGGAAATGGACATGGAATGACACAATCTTCTTTGGTTACTTCCATTCTTTTGACCAGCAATTTTCAATGGTATGCAGGAAGAATTTTTAAAACATGGAATATTTGACCATTTAGTCAGGGTCACTGACCTCTTTTCCCTTATATTATCAAATAAAAAAATGAAAACAGCGAACACAACAATAGCTGTTCAGTGTGAATGCTCTGTTTTCAACCATAAATATATAAGTCATATAATAGAGTTGCATCTTACTGGTCACATTACATTATAAGGTGTGTCTGATTGGTTAATTCTTGGTAGCAGAAATCCTTATGTATAAATATACATATGCATGATTTTTATACATGATTTACACATGATTTTTTAAAAGTCATGTATGTACTTTATACTTTATATAAATCATGTTTATACTTTATACATGTCTTTTTTAAAGATTTTTTTTTATTTATTTATTTTCAGAGAGAGGAGAAGGGAGGGAGAAAGAACAATGTATGGTTGCCTCTCACATGGCCCCCACTGGGGACCTGGCCCGCAACCCAGGTATGTGCCCCGACTGGGAATCAAACCGGGACCCTCTGGTTCCCAGCCCACGCTCAATCCACTGAGCTACACCAGCTGGGCTATACATGATTTTTTAAAAAGTTACTTTGGAGCAAAAAGGGTAGATAGTTGCTGTTATTATTATTTTTGGGGTAAATCAAAATTATACTTAATTTTTGCCAGGTTATATATATATATATATATATATATATATATATATATATGTATGTGTGTATGTACGTATGTATGGTGTGCTGCAGAATTTTAGTAATTAGTTTCTGTGTGTGCCATGAGATGAAAAAGGTTGAAAATTGCTGCTTTTGACCTTTGCTCTGAAGATGGTGGTGTGAAAGTAGACTACTTCTAACTCAATTCAAAACCTGAGTGTTAAAATGAAAAAAGAACATATTTATAGATCTTTAGTTCATCTTCAGAATTACCAGTTTTTTTTATCTAGAAGCAATACATTATAATATTTTAGTAGAAATTATCAGAGAAGTAATGTTGTCCATCAGCGCATTGTACACATTTCTTAATCTGGTTTAAAATAATTTTAAAACAAACCGAAAACAAAACACCTTCTGTGACAGACAGACCCCAGAGAGACTCCACTGACTTTCCACCTCCTGGTACTCACTCATTTGTATAACTCCCTCTCTGTAATGCTTAGATTTATATGTCAAGTTGCAAACTGTGGCACTTCATCATTTAGTCAAACATGAATCTAGGTGTTGCTGTTAGGTACTTTACAGACATGGTTAACATCTACAGTCATTTGACTTTGAGTAGAAGGCATTACCTTCAACAAGGTGAGTGGACCTCATCTAATCATTTGAAGGCTTCGAAACCAAAAACTGAGATTTCCCAGAGAAGAAATTCTGCCCAAAGACTAAAACTTCAGCTCCTAATGAGTTTCCAACTCTCTAGCCTGTCTTACAGATTTCATCCTTGCCACTTTCTACAATCATGTGAGTCTATTCCTTAAAGTAAATTTGTTTGTCTATATAGCCTGTTGTTTTTTTCTCTCTGAAAAATTCTGATTGGAGGTTATATATATATATCTATATCTTTCATCTATCTATCTATCTATGCATTATAATACATGAACATAGTTTACTAGGTTTTTCAGCTTCTAATTTTCAATTTTATATCCTAATCATGATTTAATTAATCCAACGCAGAGTTGGAAGTTTCGGGATGTTATGTTTAAAGTCATAAAACAGGCAATGGAAAAATTCAGCTTCAAGGGTGTTCTCTGGACTTCAGCTCCCCAGAACAAAGTAAAAGCCAGGGTTTTTTCTGGTCAGAATCTCACATTTTTCCCTCTCTTGTGACCTAACTTTGAACTATCTCCCAGGAGCTGTCTGGACCAGAGGGTATTTGTTCTTTGCAAACATTTGCTTTGGCTTGCAGAAGTTTCTCTTTTATTCACAAGATCTATACTCTTATGCTGTTGATACCCAGCATAAGGCTATGTGGATATCATTTATATCATTTTCTCCCAGTGTTGTTATTCAAAAGATAAAAATCATTTTCATAAAGTATTCTCTTAAAATTAGAGAATTGTGTTGCAATTGGGATAAAAAAACAAAGCTAAAATGATCTTGGATAATTAGGAAGTTCATAGTTCAAGGAATGGAGCATAAGAAGGTAACCCGTAAGGCTTAAGAAAATAACTTAAGAATTAACATAATAAAATAGAATAAGTTTTAAATTTGTGAATATATATTTTTCAAGATGTAAATTTATTACAACTTGAGACTAGAGAGATCATGTATGCAGTGCTCTGATCACACTTTATCTTTTGTATCTAGAGATCCCATTTTATATTTTCATTTCAGAGTCAGAATGACTGCCATACGTAAAATATATTTTCCTGTGTGTTCTGAATTCCCTTTGTTGTTAAAAAAAAAGCCATACAAATGAACAACAAAATGTACATGCTATAGGTTGTCCACCCTGGGCACAAATGGGCCCTTGTGGTCTCACTGATACAGCTTTTGATGATGGCAAGGTAAGGTAGACCAACTATCCCCATTTGAAAATCTCAACCCTGGTTGCCCCAGTCTCTCCATTCTGTAGCTTTTCCTTGGCAGTGTAAATTCCACTTGTGTATCAAAAGTGGGCAAGTGGATTAGTAAGTAGAAGAATAAATTCCCAAGTGTAAAGCTAGAAATAGCAGGGGTTTTCTGCAAGGGACAGAGGTCAGCACAGCTATAAGGCAAAATCAGTCAAGAATTCAAAGGCAAATGAGAAGGCAACAATGCACATCAAATTTGAAAGATGAAACATGGATTTAAAAGGAGAAAATAGTAACAGCGTTTGTGAACAAGACATGAGAGAATAGAAGACTTGCAGTATGTAGTTGTTTTGATGGTTCAGAAATTTGTGAACAAATAAAAGTTTATTTGCTGCCTGACACGTGGGAAGGTGGACCGCAGTGCTTAAATGATCTGTACAAAAGCTCTCCATCCTGTTCCTCCTTTTAGGAGCTGACCCAAAACTAAAAAAGTAAAACTTGCAATATTTTTTTATCTATTTCCAAAATATCATGCCTCACCTAGTACCAGGAGTATAAGCTATTCATAAATAATTATTGCATGAATTTTCATTTAAAAGTGAATGGCTCATAACCAAACTCATAGGGATTTATAAAACTAAAGGGAATAAGAGGTGTCAAGAAGGTCTGAAGGTATAACACCTTGTGAGCTGTCTCCTCCACGGTGGAATCTCAGGCATTTAGAAGCAGATAGCCAGCATATATTTTGAACTGAAAGATCATAAATTCACCTGTTCAGCTGAGAGGTAAATGATAAGTCACTGAACCGCGCCTCCACCAAGCCAATAACACTATCTGGAAAATAAAAATGCTGGATCAGTTTGAATGATTGTCATCTCTAGATAAGTATTAACATCTCTATTTCTGAATATAAGTGATGAAATAGTGACCTCGTATTCAAATTTATAATATATATTTGTGCCCCTTCCATTATACCACATTACTCTTATATTTTCAAGGAACGAGATGGAGAAATAAGTGGAATGTTTTTGCCATGTCATGGAGTTTCTCCTCAACATTCTGAGTCTTTATAGTGGACACCATTTGCATACACTTGAGAGCCCAGTAAAGTGCCTTCAAACACATGACTCAGAGGAAGAGAAATGCACGTTTAGCAACTCATCCCAAATAGTAATAGAGGGTTAGCAGACAAAAACTCACCTAAGTGAGAATAGTCCACACAGCAACAATATTTCCATGGCTCAGCAAGATGATGAGAGAAAGGTACTGGGCTTTATGTTATTGGATATGAATGATAATGTAGTTTTAAGAATGCATTACAACAAGGCAAGTTTAAATTTTTTCCAGACACATCTGTATGTATGCATATGAATATTTATCTACAGACATGTATGCATATAATTTGCACCTATTTATCTACCTATATAGTACATGTAGATATATGTTTGTATGTCTGATGTATTAATCAATATTGTTTAAAATAGCATTCTGAATCTTAAAACAATGAATCTGAAATATTGAGATACAATGATTTAACCAAAATGCATTTTCAAAAAGTAGCTATTACCTAGTATGTGAATTTTATTTTCACCCAGAAAACTCATCGTTATTTCCTAAACTATTCCTAAAGCTGATAAAGGGGCATTTCCTAAATTACAAATGGATGGACAAGAAAGACACTTCCCCAAACTAAGGAAACACCAAGAAAAATCCAGTGAAGCATGATATGTAGGAACTGATTTGTTTTAACGCGTTGGAATGAAATGGAACCCTGAGAGTGCCCTCCAAAACCACCACTTCTTTCCCAGCTGCCCGGTACGAGCTCAGCACTGCAGGTTACCCACTGTGCTCGGTCTCCCCGTGGGTATTATTGGGACTTAGAAAATTAAGCACTTGGTTTAATTGTCTAAACTCTTGGATAACTATTAGAATACACTTTAGCATGAAAGTTCTTAATCTCAAAACTCCTAATATTTTTTCAAATTGCTTTTATACCCATCTCACCTGGGTCTTAGGACAACCTTGTGAAGATGGCAGATACTAATCAGTATCCATATTTTGAAAAGGAAACTGAAAATCAAGGCACACATCTGTGAAGGTACTTGAAAACATGAAGTTTATACTTTGCTTCATGTGTTAGTAGATTCACTTTTTTCAATGGACTTTGCAGAAGTGCTTTTCTTTAGATCTTTGACATTTATAATTGTCAAAATAATACTTCAAGGCATAAAAATAACCTTCAAGCACAGAAAATGAATCCTTTTTAGCCTCCAAATGAATATAAAAGGATATTAACCTCATAAATATATTTTTAGGAACAAAATTATATCATTCTCACACTTTCATAAACAAACATAACAACACATGATTTTTCAACTAACATATTAATGTTCTATACAGAAAGCCTGAGTTTAGGATAGTCCTTTACCCTAACCTGGTAAATACCCACAAATAATGTTGATTCCTTCTAAAAGTAATGACAAAGAGCCTAGCTTGCTGCATATGTACTTGATTCCATAACCATTGCTTATACCCATCCAATATTTATTTATTTACCTTCTCTTTGTATTGATTATCCACAAGGAGACAGTGGACAACATATTTATACATTTTTAGTTGGCTTGAGACTTTATTTTTTGCTCCCATTTGGGATTCTGGAGAAGTGGGAGCACTTTATACTCCTGACAATTTTAATTTCAGATCTATCCCTGATAATATTCACTTACTAGAGATTTAACTAAATTAAATATATGTGTGAGTCCAATTGAAAATAATATTGATATCTTCACTCTATTTAAGTCGCAAATATAGAACTTGGTAATATATATGATTAAAAGGGCTTAGATAATAGTAATAAACCAAATGACTAAAAACCACTATTTGAGTGAGTGAAGAGGTGTGATAGAGCTTAGCCTCAGTAACACTCCATGAAGCTGAGAGGATTGCTTTATCCCATGCAAGGATCTCTAAACAAAATATATACACCTTGAAATTAACACCTCCCCACCCATATTATGCATATCAATAACTATTCAAAAGAATGTTTTAAAATTATGTTGAAACAGTAGGCCCTATGTACAGCAGAAAATAATAGGAGAGCAACAGAAAAATATTTATAATCCACAGAAAAGAGGACCCTCAATGTCTAAACAAAAGACCCAGTTAATATGAATTGAGGTATACGTTCAGGGATTCATGTATTTGTGAGGAGTATACGTTATCCACTGTATGTCATGCAGTCTGCTCACCTGGCAATTGGATGTTAAAATGAGTCAGCCATTATGTATCATGCAGCCTGCCTACCTGGTGGTGGGATATTGAAATGACTGAGTATGGGCCTGAACTTAAGGTTGTCAGATGCAAGCCGGGGCACAGTTTTAAAAAACAAGTAACAAACAAAACAAAATAAGACACCTACCCACAATAAAACGAAAAAAAGGAGACATATATGAGATGACCATAGGAAAATGCGTGCTGAGGAACAGTTGGGACTAGAAACTTCCTGTAAGAACTACAGCAAAGGGCTGGGGCGGGGGGGGAAGAAATTTAGACCGTTAAGTGGGACTTGATCAGATGAGCAATGAAGTATCAGAAACATAGGCAAGGATTTTGTCATTAGGATAGTCATGTTTGAAAGGGAAGTCTTATTAAGAAAGGATGACAGACAAGTTTATGATTGTGGATTAAGAATCAAAGAAATTAAGTAAAGAAGACATCAAAATCAGAAGTAGCAGAGAGAGAATGGTGTGATTCAGTGCAGCTCCATAGTTTATGAAGGCAACCTTTAATTCTCCACTGGAGTCATGTCCATCAACTGCACATACCCTCACATAGAATTCCTCTTCTAAACATAAAAGAAGTGTTCATGTGCCCATGTATGTATTAATGTTTATATCAATACTCTTTGTAAAATCTGGAAATAACTCATGTCCATCAACGTGGAACAGATAAATAAGTTGCATTATACTCATTCAACCAGGTATTGTGGTATTTTCCTTAGAATTGATGTTGTTGCTTTTGCAGTAATGTCCATGTCTAAGATTCAAACTGAGACAGTCTTGTTCCCATCCTGAGCTCTTATTCATCACTACACCAGATTTCTGAAAACATCCTCAATCCATATCCTGATTCTGAAGAATATTATACAAAATCTTTCTTGTGTCTCCAGCCAGCCTCTGTTCATCACCTGCACAATGACAACCAGACTGAATCAATGAAATCAATCCTGCAAGACTACATCCCAGGCTCCACTCCTATGTCTTTTACAAAATTCCTGGTATAAATATGGACAACAGTATTTGTTAACTGCCCCCTCCCACCATAATCTACTACTCTTTGGCAAAGCATTTGTTTCAACTACTTTCTTATTTATCCACAGTGGCTGGTGCAGCAAGAAAATCTACATATAATATGAAATCTTACCCCATCTAAATGTCTTTTCTCTGATTTTTAAATAAACCCAAAATATGCAGTATGTAGACAATGAATTAGAAAAGTAAAATGTGGATATTACTCATTGATTAGAACAATTCCTTGACTTGCCTCAGTTTCTCTGTATCTCCTCCACTTGCCCTCACTCCTGAAGAATACCAGAATCCGTTGTCCGCCATTCAACTTCATGTCAGCTCTGGTCCTGTGGCTTTACCGTTACCACTGTTCTTTTATAGATCGCAGTGCCTTCTGACATTATATAAGAAGCTACAGAAATTTAAAAAATAGATCATTGACCTTCCTTACACCGTCTTCTTCACATTTAATTTTGATATTTCAAACTAGTTCATGAATGTCCTCTCCTTGGATGAACATTTAACCAGAATGTGAGCCATGAGATTTTTTTTTAGAACATTGGGTCCTGTTTCTCAGAGGAAACTTTCAGAGGGCCTACAGAGTTGTATGTTAACCTAAGAATGGGTCGGTACAGTGTCTTGGGCAATTTATGGCATCTTCAGGTTTGAGAAGTCCCAAGATTTTAAAAAATATATTTGAATATGATCAGGAGTCATAGATGCATTTCCCAAGTTCTTTTACATACCAGGGTTTTCCGACTGGTGTTGCCTGCCAAAAAGATACAGCTTAGTGACCTAAACTTTGATAATGCTTTACAGCATCTCTCAGTGCTGCTCTCATTGATGATGTTTATAATACAGATAGAATATTTTTTCTTTAGCTATACAGTTGGATGTAGATTACTCATAAATTGATAGTCCAATATCTCATTTTGATGTTCTTTGCAACACACTAAATATTATCTTTGTAATTCTCTAATGTTTAATCAAGGAGAGGATGTCTAACCTTTCATATGATTTTCAAATGTTAACCTGACACAAAAGATGCATTTCATAGTCAAACTCCACCCAGGGAGACAAGATGGATTAGATACTGTGCTCTAGAACCGCTCTCTACTGCCACCCAACTCCCATCTCCACCATCCCAAACTCAGAGCCCTGCACTGATTCAGAGGTAGCCAATACTCAGAAGCAATACACAATTTTAATATTGACAATGAAGGCATTAAAATTGTTAAGATTTTGCTTACCTTAGTTCAGACATCAATTCAAATGGAGACTGTAGCCAGGAAATCAAGAGAAGGGTTAGACTTGGAAGGACAGCAATGAGGAATTAGAAGAGATCAGCAAGAGCAAAGATGTGTTATTCGAGACCAAAGCTGAGATCATCCACAGCCTTTCAGTCCCAATTCCTATGTACAGATGTGAAAGTTGGACAGTGAAGAAGTCCAATAGAAAAAAATATTGATTTATTTGAAATATGGTGTTTGTGGAGAGCTCTATGAATACCACCAAGAAGATGAACAAGTGGGTACTTGAGCAAATTAAACCTGAAACATAGCTGGAGGCAAACTGAAGCTGCTTCAGGTACTTCATGAGAAGGCAGGGATCTTTAGAAAAGACAATAATAGTGGGGAAAATAGAAGGCAGCAGGAAAAGAGAAAGACAAAATATGAGCTGGATTGACTCCATAAAAGAAGCCATAGACAAGAGTTTATGTGAGCTGAGTAGGCTGCCTAGGATGGGACATTGTGGATGCTACCCATTCATCATGTTGCCAGGAGTTGGAGCCAATGCAGTGCCATGTAGCACACACACACACACAAACACTCACACTCACTCACCTTAAAATACTGAATCAGAATCAGAATGTGATACTCAGTAATTGAAAATTTTTAAAGTCTGTAGTATTTAGAGATACATGTGGCAACAGAAATGTGTATTAAAATATATTATTAAACAAAAATAAATCAAGTGAAGTATAATTTAAATAAAATTTAAAATATACATTTATGTGTAAGTAACTTTCAAGTTTTTTCAACAAAACTCATGTCAAAATAAATCTAACAGAATAGGTGCCTGTGTTGATGTAATGTTAATGGGAAAAGGAATCAAAGATAAAGGGGAGAAGTGACATAAAATCAAATAATAGAGAAATCTTGCATGAATCGTCATTTTCAGTAAATACTCATTATTCACAAAAAACATTTCCTCCTACTGAACACAAAGGAAAACTGTATCTTTCAGATGCCATGCAAGGACACGGAAACCATGTGACTGTGCTCTGGACAATGGAATGTGGCCAAAGTGAAACAGCACTTTTAGGCCTGATCATTACACCTTATGTGTGATCACCCTCTTGTTCCCTTTCTCCTCTTGTGAATTCAGCAGCATTACAAGATGAAAAGATCCTGGATGCCTGAGTCATCAGCCAGAGAAAAGGCCCCATGTAGAGTTCACCTGGTTTACACTGGACTGTGACATGGTGAAGAATAATTATTTAGGATGCTGAGCTAATGAAATGTTGTGTTCTTAGGACTAATCACTGTAGCAGAATGATGATGGGGTGCCATGAGGTAAAGAATATGATTAAGTAAAATTTCTGCTTCTGTGAGGGAAAAGGGAAAAAAGAACAGAAGAGAAAAATGCTCACCTGTGGGTCTTTTACAAAGCCACCGTGGAAACCAATGTTCTTATATATTATTGTTTAAGCAAAAAGCAGAGGAGAAAATTCCACTTAAAAGTTTCCAAGTTCAAATTTTGACCATGTTGGAGTAACTGGAACTAGATGTTCTCTTCTGCTCTTGAAAACTGAATAACATTAATGAAAGAATGGTTTTCAGAAACCGGAAAGCGTAGCACATGAGTGAGACACTAAGGTGAGAAAACAAAGAGGTTAGAGCTACTGTTACCCCATTTTCTGTCTAAAAGCATATTTTGGATTGCGGCACTGGCGGGACGTAGGCAAGGGGACCAGTGTTGCCTTGGGGGACTGAGAAAGCAGAAGTTGTTGGGAATGCCTGAGTCAGCTGGTATATGGCAGGCAGGATCCGTAAAGGATGGGATGAGGCAGAGGAGTTCTTTGACCTTTGGCTGCATACTAAACTGTGGGTGCATAAGATTGAATTCCATCAGGCCAGAGAGGTGAAAACTTCTGGGGAATTCTAAGCAGGGTAAATTTTGAGGTTACACATACCTGGAGGATATGAGAGAGACACACAGAATGCTAAGTAGCAGAACTAAAGTAGCCTAAACTAGGCTCTTCTGGACCTGCTCTAACAAAGCTTGAAAAGAAATGTCAAATAGAAAAAAATATTCAAGGTTAAAGTGTGCTTTATCCTCAAATTTATGTATAGATTAAATTGATCTCAATCAAAGTCTCAGCAGCCACTTACACTGAAAAGTACATTCTAATTACATGTGAAAATGCAAAGAATTTAGAATAGCCAAAATACTTTTGAAAAATAAGAGCAAATTTGGAGGATTTTGTGTCATTTGAATTCAAGATTCAAGATCAAGAGTCATGACAGTGTAACATTGGCATAAAAATAAGATATAAGCAAATAAAACAGACTAGAGAAACCAGAAATGAAACTACATACATGTAGCCAATTGGCTTTTCACATAGTT
This sequence comes from Micronycteris hirsuta, assembly GCA_004026765.1. Taxonomy (NCBI): domain Eukaryota; kingdom Metazoa; phylum Chordata; class Mammalia; order Chiroptera; family Phyllostomidae; genus Micronycteris; species Micronycteris hirsuta. The sequence goes on along the minus strand of PVJI01004698.1, from coordinate 27,190 downwards.
ACCAAAACAATTCAATGGGTAAAAATAATCTTTTCAACAATCGTACTGGAAATATTGGATAGCCACAAATAATATAATAAAAATGTATTATGTGATATAATTAATAATAAATACAATTAATAATAAGCACAAATAATAGATACAAATAATAAAATAAATTTCAGTTTTTACTTCACAAAAACAAACTCAAAATAGACCATTAGCCTAAATGTAAACTCCAAACTATAAACTTTTTAGAAAGAAACATAGGAGAGAATCAAAAGGTGAACAAACTGAAAAATCAACTCTTCTTAGATCTGTAGGAGATGTGAGGTCACAGGGAAAACCATTGTCCCCCAAACTGGAGAGATGGGGGAATACAGAGAATATCAAATTACAGGTTATCACAGTGACTATTGGAGAAAAATCCCCTCATGCTTCTGGCAGGGGTGAGGAAAAAGAATCATTTTGAAATATGACAGTTCATTTTGTCTTAACAAAGTCTGCCCTCAGGAGAAACTATTTCAGCAAAGTCTAAACTTCTTGGAGTTTTACCAGAGCCTAAGTGACCTGGGTGAAATATATGATGCTAGCCCACTCTGGTCACCCCATCCCACCTGGGGGGAAATCTAATGTAAATTTCTGCCCTTCCATGAGATTGAGCAAGTGCCAAAAGGCATTCATTTTGTTTTTGTTAATGTGATCATTTATTCAACAAATATTTATTGCGCATCTAATATGTGTATAGCTACTGTTTTGAGTGAGGGTATAGCAGCAAAGAGACACAGTTCCTGGCCTCATAAAACTTATATTCTAGTGTAGAAGAGAGACAGCAAGTAAGCAAACAAGCAAATACATTCTATAATTTTAGGTGTTAAAATTTTTCATGAGGAAAAATAATGCATAAATAATGCACTAATGCATGAAATGAATTATGCAGGGGTTTTTTTGGTTAGTAAACTCTTTCACAATGCTTAATATGCTTACTATGGAAATGAAGCTGCATATAGGCAAAATTCCATGTGGAGAATTAAAATATAAATGATTAAGTAAAAACAAAACCCTGAAACGAATAAGCTATTGACGTAGATGGGGTTAACTATGTGTGATTTTTCTCTTTACATTTGTTGTTATGATATCTTGAAGTGAGATGACTCAATGTTTGCACTGAAATCTTAGAGAGTTCTGCAGTGCCTTCAAAGGCAAGGCCATCCCACTCAGACAGCAGCACTGGAATGTAAGAAGAGATAATGCGTAAGTTAAGTATGTAGGTGTGGGGAGGACAAAAGTTTCAGTTTTTCTGTCCTTTTGCACGTACATAGCCATGCAGAATTTTGATGAGTCACATGTATGAAATTAATAGTAAAAATAGTTCAGTAATAAGATTCATGGAAAAGATTGTTTTTGTCCTAGAGATTTAGGAAGTTCTGTGAATTATAAACCTGGGTCTATCCTGATTAAATTTATAATTCATATCTTTTCAAAGTATAAAGGGAAATGAACAAATTATGAAACGAACCAAAAAAACCCCACAAATAAACACATATTAGGCAACTAATTTATGTTAGACACTGGGTAAAGCACATTAGCATGTATTATCTCAGTTGATATAAATAGGAGAAAAAGGAAATAATGGCAGATATCAGTGATATAATATGTGAATTTTTTTGGTGAATCTAAACATTTCTTCCATTTTTTGTTTTTCAGGGATAAAATGAAGACAAACTCTGGATGTTTGTAAGTGATATTTTTTCCTATAAATGTGTCCTACTTAATGGAAGAATGGGGGCATGGGATACAATTCTTAGTCCCAGAGATTTTGGTTGTTTTGAGTTCTCACAAACTTTTCCTCTTTACTGAGTATTCTATCTTACTGAATAGAAACAGATTTTATCTTGAAAAACGTAAAGTTAAACAAAAAGATAACATACATATCAATTGGAAGGGGGGAAAATGAAAACACTGATTGTGAATCTTTACTGCCAGCTCAGATGTATCTTCATAATTATATAAGTCCCCTAGACAAACTATAGAGACTGGATCAAATCTGGGTATAATGAGCAGAATTTGGGCTGCAGGTGTGAAGGGTAAAATATTTGTCTCCATGGGGACAGATCCATTACTGCACTTTTCAAAATGTCAAGATTACATTTGAAAAGTAGTCATAATTTTCTCCCATTTTATAAAGATAATTCCCTGTTTGTACTCCACACATAAAAATCTGTGACAATGAAAATTTGTCTTCACAATATTAGGATAATAATTCCAACCTAACATGGTTTAGAGTACAGTGTATTTTTTTTTTAATCTCCAGAGTTCAGGAAAGTAAAAACATAGTGTTCTTGATGATTTGGTAACACAGTGGCATTTTGACCACCTCCTTAGTTTTGTAGGAGGTTGTAATTTGTTTCAAAAACTTTATTATTGGAAATGTTAATACAGAGGAAAAAGAAAGCACATACGTTTGCCTTTAATATCACAGAAAACATGTATCAAAATATTGATACCAGCCTAATTTAACTAGGCAAAAAATTGTACATTTGTGTATATTTGATATGCTTTAAGTAAATCCTGATTATATATGTGATGGGAGTGGAGCTAAGCATTGCTATATTATATATCTGTAAAACGATTAAACCACCGAACTTCATTGTGGTACAAGTGTTAAAAATATTAATAGCTATTTGGAAGTAGGTATTAGATAGTGATGTTTTATAAGAAAGAATGATAAAAACAAAAATCTATGATTACAGATCACCATAACAAATATGATAAAAATAAAAAAATTTGAAATATTTTCAAAATTAACAAAATGTGACATCGAGAGATACAAAGTGAGCAAATGCTGCTGGAAAATGGTGCCAAAAAACTTGTTCAACACAAGGTTGCCACAAACCCTCAATTTGTTAAAAAAAAAACAAAAACGAAACAAAAAATATCTGCAAAGGGCAATAAAGCAAAGTGCAATAAGACGTGATATGTCTATATTTCACTCCTTTTTCTTGTTTGCACAGTTTCTGAGCAGCTGGGTGTAATTCTAATCTTTGCTCCTCTGTAGATAAGGTTCTGCCTACCCCCACTGGCTTTTTTCAGGATTTTTTTTATATCTAACTTTCTGTAGTTTGAATATGACATACCTAGGTGTAGTTCTTTGGCATGTATTCTGCTTCATGTTCTTTGAGCTTTGTAGATCTGAGATTTAGTGGCTGACATTAGGAGAAATTCTAAGTCATTATTGCTTCATATATTTTTTCTGCTCCTCTCTCTTTCTCTCCTAGTAATCACATTACTTGTATGTTACACCTTTGTAGCTGTTCCACAGTCCTTGGATATTGTTTGTTTGTCTGTTTGTTTTCAGTCTTTTTTTTCTTTTTGCTTTTCAGTTTGTGAGGTTTCTCTGGAAATATCCTCAAGCTCAGAGACCCTTTCTTCAGAGGTGTTCAGTCCACTAATAAACTTATCACACAAAGGCATTATTTTTATCTCCAGCAGTTGTTTTGGTTTTTCTTAGAATTTCCATCTCCCTGTTTACATTGCCCATCTGTTCTTGCATGCTGTTTATTTTATCCATCCAGCCCTTAGCATATTAATTATAGTTGTTATAAATTCCAACACCCCTGCCATGTCTGGTTCTAATGTTTGCTCTGTGTCTTCAAACTGTGGCTTTGTTTGTTTGTTTGTTTGTTTGTTTGTTGCCTCTTGGTGTGCCTTGTAATGTTTTTCTTAAAAGCTGTACATGATGTAGCACGTAAAAGGAACTGCTGTAAATAGGCCTTTAATAAAGTGGTGGTAAGAAATGGGGGGAGGGGAAATGCTCTAAAGTCCTATGATTAGATCTCAGTCTTTTATTGACCCCATACCTCTGGACTGTGAACTTCACAAGTGTTTCTCAGGTTTCCCTCACTCTTTAGGGGGAGAGGATGGCTGGAGTGGGCTGCATTTGGCTATTTCCCATCTCCAGGTCTGTTAGGCTCCGATAATACCCCAGCAGTTTATGCTGTAGTTAACTAGCATCCCCTGGAGTCAGGTCTTGTTTTGAACAGAATGTTCTGCAAATTTCAGCATGATTCTTCCTCCTAACTTTCCCCATCAGCATGAGGGGAATTCTCTCTAATATTTACTGTGGGATTCTGATCAGTCTCACAGAACTGTGGGGGATCTCCTAAGACTATTTGTCCCCATTCTGTCAGTGATACAGTCTTTCTTATAAGTCAACTGGGCAACTGCTCGGCTAGCTGCCTACTGAGGAGCCTGACACCAAGGAATAAACAAGAATCACACGCAGTAACTATGCTATTCACTCGGCTTTTAGTGAATGCAGGTTCACTCAAAGTAGAACATCAAAGTACATTAATATCCCACTCACACTTTAACAATCTAAGAGGAATATAACACACACACACACAGCAATCAATGTGGGATAATGAACCCCAGTCCCAGAGTCTCAGTCCACAGGTCCAGGAGGTAGCACGGTGGTCAAGGGAGTTGTCAGCATCCTGCAAGGAAGGATCTCCAGTGGCTGATGCCAAGGGAGATCAGCCGGCCATGGAGCAGCACTCTGGTGTGTGGAACTTGGCTGTCTCAGCAGTGGTCTGGGACCTGCCTCCGTTACACCTTGAAAAGTGGTGCACTCCACCCTTCTGGGTCATTTCAATAAATGTCTTGGCTCCCCTGATGCCAAGTGGGGAATTTGCCCAGGAGCCTATGGGTGTACATGGCTGGTCTGCTTGACACCCCTGCTGGCAAGTGTGAAATTTGCCCAGGAGTCTATCTGTGGGCGGTTCTGCTCTGCAGACACAGACACAGCTGCTCTGACCACGTGGGCAGGTATCTTAAGTGTGTGTCCTTGCCAGACACGTCTGCTTGACCATGTGGGCAGATACGCCTCCTTGCCAGATGTGTTCACTCTGACTTAGATAATTTTCCTCTTGAGCCAAAGTATCATGGCTGACAGCCATTTTAGTTGGCATAAGTGACTCCACTTTGTTTCATGTACTTTATAGCTATCTTAATCAGACCAATGCCATTTTATTCGTCCTGTTCTCCACACTATTACCCTAGATATTTTAACTTTGTATTTGTCCACACTGAGCCTCTAGCAATTCCTCAGTTACAGTTTAGAGTTTCCTACCATGGCCCTGGTACCCGTGGCTGTTCTGCTCCTGTGCCTCTGCTCTGGTCATTGTGACTCTAAGTAGTCACCTGTCTGTGTCTCCAGTTTTGACAACCATGGTCTTGCCTGTGTTCTCCCCCTTTTATCAGCCCAAGAATATTTGTTGATTTTCAGTGTGTTCAGTTTCTATTCTTTGTTAAAATGTAGTGGCAACTTCCAAACTCCTTATTGGCAGAACTGGAAACCAGAAGTCCATTTAGTTCCCTGTGTAGAATAATTTTTGAAAGCATGGAAATTATCTATAAGTCTGTCAAAATTATTTAGAGCCACTAATAGGTACTTGACTATTTCATGAGTCATGTATAAGTCAAATTAACCAAAATTCTGAATTTCCATCAAGCTTTCTTGTTCTTTAACCAGGGAAATTACATTGCTATGTAATATACTGAATAAAAAAATTAGACATATTCCCTGTAAGACCTGGAATAAGACAAATATGCTGCTATTGCAATTGATTAATAACCTTTCACTGGAGGTCTTGGCTAGCATTATAAGATAAGAAAACAACACTTACTAAAACAAGGGTCTCTGCATCATTGTGACTGCTCAATATACTTTTGGTTGTTTGAGCAAGAATTGCTCTGTGGCTCGTCTGTGCTTGCTGTTGGAGGGCCAGGGAGAGCAGACCCTGGCCTGACATCTGAGAGCCGGGTTGAGGCTGGCTTTCCTCATAAGGGCAACCATTCTAATTTCAACAACTCTTAACCTGCCTAAAAAGACAGCATCTTTGGCCCATTGAAAAGAATGTACCCCACTCCAGGCAATCTTAAAGTTAGAAAAATCATAAGGAATCATAAAAGCACCTGATGCACAGGATATTGCCAGTACAAGCTTGACCCACTTGATTGTAAGCTCCTAGCAGGCGGGAACTACTTGTTATTCTATCCTGGGTATTTCTTTCTTTCAAGACCTAAACAGTCTCCTGAATGTCACAATGCTAACACAATTACTTTCAGTCTGAAATAAACACATTCGTATTAGACAGAAGATGCGTGTTAGAGCTGAGGACAGGGTGCTTTTCAGAAAATATATCACTTAGTTTCCTGACAAGAGGAAAACTACAGAAAAGTTTATTCATCAAATGTTTGCATTCTAATTTTAGCTCTCAGGCAAACCAATCAATAAATATAGAACACAGAACTTTCTTTACATATCATAAGTAGGAAAATATGCAATATGTCATATATATATATATATATTTCACACATACATATGAACTGGTTTCAAAAAAAGTATCCACATGTTTGTGAATGTATATAGAAAAGAATAAATTCCTAGAAGAAAAACAAAATTTTTATAAACCAAATAATTACAAAGTTCAATGAAAGAATCTTCAAAGTGATAAAAGTGAAAAAAATAAACAATAATTGATATAGCCAGCTGAGTAAGATTACCACCAGAGGTAAGAAGCCTATTAGTACTTAAGTATGTCATAAATAAAAATGAAGTTTCAGCCCTGGCTGGTGTAGCTCAGTGGATTGAGCGAGGGCTGTGAACCAAGGGGTTGCCAGTTTGATTCCCAGTTGGGGCACATGCCTGGGTTGCAGGCCAGGTCTCCAGTGGGGGCCACATGAGAGGCAACCACACATCGGTGTTTCTCTCCCTCTCTTTCTCCCTCCCTTCTCTTCTGTCTAAAAATTAATAAATAAATTCTTTTAAAAAATGAAGTTTCAGGACAGAAGTGCAGCTTATTCAAACTTTAAAAGCAAAGGGCATAATAAAATTTGATTAGCACTTGGAAACAATTGTATCACTATATTCCTTTTAATCTGAATATGTGCTCTACTGATTATTTGTTGTTTTTATTTTAAAAAATTGTTATTTTAAAAATGAGAGTTTTAGAGTTTAAGATCAGGCATGGAGAATTCTAGTATTGGCTTTTCCTATACAGTTAAGCATAAAATTAAATATATTAATAATACATGAAGACCTACTACTATACCTTTTTGAACAGATCATTGCTCATACATAAGGGTTTTGAGAAGGTATCACTTTGTCTTGCAATTCTTTCTTTTTTAAATTTGTGAATATATTATGCATTTGCATGATTAAAAAATGCACCATGATATAAAAAGGGACACACACAACAGAAAGTTCATAACTTTCCTTGAACCATTGGAGTGCTGAGGTTGCAAGGCAGCCAACTGGTCCAAAAATCTAAGAAGACTGGAGTCTGCAGGGAACATGATATGAGTGGTGGCTAACCAGGGCAGGAGGGAGCTGGACAACAAGAAGGGTTCAATTCAGGTTGTTGGCAAATTGGTGGAGGTTGAATGTGCACTGGCAAAAGGGCAAAGGCCCTGAAACTGCTCTTTGAAATGAGGGTCCCAACTTGAGCTTGTGCAAAGTACTTTTTCCCCAGACTGAGAACCTCGGTTCCAGACTGCCTTAGTGCACCATCTAGCCAATGCTCTCTGAGCGTGGAAGTTCCCTTGGTCTGTTGCCCAGTGTGTTAGTTAGGGTTCTCCAGAGAAACAGAACTAATAGTATGGATGGATGGATAGATAGATAGATAGATAGATAGATAGATAGATAGATAGATAGATGTGTTTATTATAAGAATTTGCTGACACAATTGCAGGTGCTGAGAAGTTTCCTGACTTGCTATCTGCAAGTTAGAAAACCAGCAAAGCCAGTGGTATAATTCAGCCCAAGGCCAAAATCCTGAGAGCCAGTAGGTACAGAACTAGGAATGCTAATGGCCAAGGGCAGAAGAAAGGTGAATATTACAGGTCAAACAAAGGGAGCAAAATTGCCTTTCTTCTACTTTTTTATTGTGTTCAGGCCCTAAGAGATTCAATGAGGCCCATCTACTTTGGTGAGGGCAATCTCTTTCACTCTGTCCACCAGTTCAAGTGCTAATCTGTTCCAGAAACACCTTCACAAACACCCTTAGAAATAACGTTTTACCATCTCCCTGGGCATCCATTAGCCCAGTCAAGTTGACAGATAAAACTAAGCATCACACCCAGGATAGTGGTCTGGGCCTTTTTTTTTTTTTTTCCAGGACTGAAGGACTTCTCTGTCCTTTGCAGTCTAGGAAAATACCACCAGCTCTCCTGCTGAGTTTGTCCCTCAGCCTACCCTCACTCGAAAGCCTCGTAATTCTCTCATCACGCTTCCCCCCAGCGAGACTCCACTGGCTTTCAAAAATAAGATTTAAATATCAGGAAGGTAACATGTCTTAAAAGGACACTACAAAGCCATCCAACTCTCCATACAAATACATTTTAAAAAGTTTTCTTAGAGAAAGTGAAAAGGCAAACACACAATTAGTGAATTAAAAACTCCAAATAAATATTTTAATAAAATGCCCTCCCATATTTTTTCCGAAGACTCAAACTCTTGTTTTGAGTAGTACACAAGATCCCCAAAAAGACGTGAACTTAGATATTTTTGTGGTTCTTAAATTATCAAGATGGATACTATTTCATTCATCAGGAAACCTCTGAATGATTGTCCTTTTTGTAATTGGAAAGAATACTTTGATATGATACCTTTTTGGGAAAAGTTGGAGAGCAATGATTAAAACCTCAGAAGCCGTGGTATAATAACAAGAATCTACCTTCGAGGAAAATTTAATTCAGTTACCTGTAGGGAATATGTTTTGTTAGGGGCAAAAGTAGTGGTTGCCCTAGCTTGACTAAATGTTAATCAATGATGCTTCAGAACACAAGGTAAAAAACAGTCATACTCATATGTGAGAAATTATTTATATATCCATTTCTAGAGACTAAAGATAAATTTAAAGTCTCCCTTCCCACAAGGCCTTACTAAATTGTCATTTTGAGCCCTGGCTGGTGTGGCTCAGTGGATTGAGTGCCAGCCTGCGAACCAAAGGGTCACTGGTTTGATTCCCAGTCAGGGCACAGTCCCGGGTTGTGGGCCGGGTACCCAGTGGGGAGCACACAAAAGGCAACCACATGTTTCTCTCCCACTCTTTCTCCCATCCTCCCCCTCTGTCAAAACATAAATAAATAAAAAATCTTAAAAAAATAGTCATTTTAACATTTTAAACTTATTGTAATTTAAACTTTTTTAAATACATTTTAAATTATTATAGTAACGAAGTTGTATCTGTAAATTCTTTAGTGCAATCACTGTAATTATTTAACAGCATTTAAATGTATAATTGAAGCATGGCTTTCTACATATGTATTTCTTTAGGTATTGAAAACACAGTAAAATTCATAATTAGTTTCATAAGTGCTGAAATAGAATTATTAGATATTCTGATAGGGAAATCAGATACTCAAGGTTCTCCTTTATGCTTCCTCACTCTCCAGGTTGTTTTTTTATTTTTATTTTTATTTTTTTTAATGGTTGGAGGAGTGGGAAGAGCAGGCATAGTGGAGAGGGAGTAAAGTGTGTGCGAAGGGGGAGACTTCATTGTACAGAAAGGTCATTAACTGTGATGCAAACGCCAATGTTTCCATGGAAACCTCTGTCCACTACAGAATATACTAGAGCAATTTTTGAACCATTTGTCCATTTGATTAATTATGTCTTTGTGCCGAAGGCAGCTTGGCTTGATTGTCTCATCATGTATTAGAGAAGCTACTGCTCTAACAAATGGGCCTATTGTTTTGGGCCTATTCATCTTGGTGCATCCCAGCGAGCTGACAGACATTTCAACAAAATGACTGTCCCTTAATGAGCTGCAGCCTGTCAGACTTGTTTAGGGCTTCATGCGAGGCACAGACCATGGTCATGACAGCCTCAGTTATTATGACAATGAGTAGGATGTCTATGAAAGAGTCTATGTAAATACAATGACCCCCATTTTGATATGACATAGTTGCTTTTTAATTATCAAACTTATATATGTTGTGGTCATAAAACACTCCTGAATTTTGTTCCAACATAAACAAGAGAGTTTTCTGACAACTAAACATGGCCACCAAATCAAAAAGAGTAAACTATTTTTCATAATTTGGTAGACTTGTTCTTGATTTCTAATTGTTTGAAAAATACTATTATTGCAATTATGGAAACTGGCTAATGGAAGCAAAACCAACATTTTTGTTATATTCTGTTAATATTCATGTTGAGTCTTTAGCACTCCAAATGAATACAAGCTAGTTTCACTTGAACAAATGTTTCTAAAAAACAAACAAACAACAAACAGAACAAATAAACCAGAAAGACAATTTAAGGAAGTCCCATAATATTTACAGACAAATGTATTTTTAGTAAATGGTCCATGTACAACATTTTCCTGGCACTCCCAGTACATATAATACGGTGGAATAATAACCTACCCTGGTGTGAGAATATGTACCTGTTGATTTTCTCTAAAGGCTTGGGAGCATTGCTACCTCAAAGCCCAAGCATCTTTCACAGAGATCAGTACTTAATAATGTGTATTTTCCTATCTAAATTGTAATAATTCTCTTAAAAAAGAAAGAACATATTGACAATTTTGATCTCGTGTTTGCTCAAAGCAAAAGCAAATTCTCCCTCCAAACAGACAAATGCACTTTCTGAGAGGGATAGTGAGCCAGTCACAGCCAGTCAGGACGCCTGGAACATCCCCTTTGCCAGAAATTAATTATAGCACTTAAGAAAAGCCTCCTACATATTTTTAAATTGTGTATTTCAGTTTTGCTCCTATAACTCTTCTCTGCAGGGAAGAGTCATCGAGTATCACTGTATGTGGTTTATGCTTTAACTATTTCTCTCTACAGAATCAGTGATTAAGTTGTGTCAGACAGAAATCACCACTCTCTAGCTAGCAGCAGCCACACTTAATCAGTTAATAACTGGGGATTAAACTTAATTCAGATTAATTTGTATTAGTATAGAGTTTGTAAATCAATTGCTTTCATATTAATTTACATGTTGTCTAGACATGACATCATGTTGATTCTTTGTATGGTTCAACTACTAATTACAGGCTTGGAGGGTAACAGATGCAAACTTTTTGTTTAGAGCTCTGAACGTAAATCAAGGCTGGCATAGTGATCCAGTTTGTCTCAGCATAGTATTTTTTATAAATTTGGTTTAAAACATCATATTAAAGTCTGTAATGGAAGAAATTTAACCCGTTTAACATGGAAATGTCTTCTGATGAGCACATAAATTTAATTGATGTGATAAATTCTAGAAAAAGAAGAACGTTGTTAAAAATTAAACTAAAATCTACCAAATCCAATCACTGTGTAAGAGACTAAAACACTATTAAAATTTTTCTTCCAGATTTCAGTTTGCATTTCTAGCTGTTCCCTTCAGGATCTATACCTTCCATAGTAGGGTTAGCTGATCTGTGGAAAGTGTTTATTCACAGATATTTCTGATAATTTATTTAATTTGAATGCCTCTTAACTTTTCAAAGGTTAATGGTCCTAATTTCTGGAATACAGTAGGGAATTGTAGTAAAGAGGAAACCAACTAAAATAAATAGGAAACATTTAATTCATTTCTTATTACTCACCAACATCTAAAAATAAAATTGGTAGACTATGTTCGGGTTGGAGAAACATCATCAAAATCCATTAATTTGCTAGATAATAAATTTTCCTGCAAAACCAGAATCTACTAAAGAAACCCAATTCTTAGCTCTGTTTTCCTTATTTGGCTTATATGTGGATTTTACGATGGACATAGCCAATAGAATTAATCCTTACTTTTATTTTTAATTTTTCTGAATTGGTTTAGAAAATGAGCTTTACCGGTTACAGAATGTATGTTACAGATACCTGGTTTCATTAAATCAATGTCAGTTATATAAAAGGCATTTTATAACACCATTTTTATTTATTGGGATATCCATGTTCTCCCTACAGAGAAAGTATTACTTATGTGCACCCAAGAAAGTCGTTGCAGCAGAGAAAAAGACCCGATGTTATGTCAAAGTGATTCATGTATTCTCTGTTCCTGGGTGGTTAAGAAAGGGTAAAATGCCAATACAGTACTACCTTTGTTACCTTACTTTATATTACCCTTAAAGAATGACATTATTTCAACTCTGCTAAGTAATCCTTTTTATTTTCTGTAACCTGTATGGAACACTGCCCCTACCACTAAAATGATGGTTATTTTAACCTTCATGAAACTATCTTTACATGTTAATGGGCATGAATAATAAAAGCATTATTATATTTACATATTTATACACCGCTGGTGATACCCACTAGCACCTTAATTTGGGTGAGCTTTCAAGAAATTTCATTTTAAATACATCACTAAAATCTATAAATAATTTAAAAATTAAAATTTAAAATTACAGTCACAAATATAGTATAAGGAAGTTTTCATATATCCTTCCCAGGATTTTACCAAGATTCTTTAAATGTTATCATTTTACAATTAAAATGTTAGTTTGGCCCTAGCTGGCATAGCTCAGTGGATTGAGCATGGGCTGCGAACCAAAGGGTCATCGGTTCAATTCCCAGTCAGGGCACATGCCTGGGTTGCAGGCCAGATCCCCAGTGGGGGCCACGTGAGAGGCAACCACACATTGATGTTTCTCTCCTTCTCTTTCTCCCTCCCTTCCCTTCTGTCTAAAAAAATAAATAAATAAATAAAATGTTAGTTTGCTCTCATATATGTGCTTTCTTTATTTATATAAATGTACATATATATGTGCATGTAATCCAAAATAGCTCCTTAATGAAGAGAATTTTTATAAAACTCCAAGAGGACTTCAGTTAACAACTCATCATTTTCCTAGTTCTTTGAATATTACCTAAAACAAGCATTTTTTTATTTGTCTTGGATAAATGATGTAGCATACTAAGTAATTTTTTCCCTCTTAGAATTGTATTCAGTAAATAGGTATACAAATTACAGTGAGGATTTATAAATTTGATTTCTAAATCTCTAAATTTATATAAATCCCCTTTTACATGTTATAAGCAGAGGCTTGATTTATCTATACAGTATACCTTTAGCTCAGCAAGATGCTTAACGTAAAGAAAGAATGCCAGTCCCACCGTCAGGCATAAAACTGAAGAGAACATCCTGACTTCAGCCAAGGAAAGAAAGCTAAATCAGATGGTCAGAGCTTGAAGCTATGGGATTAAACACTTCTTTGGAATGAAAGGATGGGAAGCAGCGAAAATTAACTCTCATTTCAATCTTACTTAAAATTTTATTTTTATAACCTTGCATTGCTCTCACTAGCATCTACAAGGGTATGTAGGGATAATCCATAACCAGGTAAAATTTATAGCTGATCATAAACAGGCTTGGATTCTGAAGGGTGTTCAAATTCGAATAGAATCCAACCTTTCCTTCCACTTCTCACTGGTGGCCTTTAAGTTCTTAGGATGTTGGCCATCGTTGTCTTTCTTCCCCTCTCTACAGCTGGCTCCCCCGTTTTCTTAGGCCAGAAAACACACCCTGAAGCTTGACCCTGGAACTACCCTAAACAATAGCAGGGGGAATATAAATAATCTCCTTATAACTTCAAAGCATTTTAACATGAAATATTCCATCCAAACAGAGATAAATAACCTAGGACAAGACAGCTGAATAACTGGAAATTCTGAAGTACCATGTCTTTTGTTAGTACTTTTTCACGCTGTGTTCTCCTGAAATCCGTTGGAATAAAACCAATGATAATAGTCTTCAATATAGAGTTAGTTTTAGATTATTTAAGATGTTTATGTAGACAATCATGTCATCCGCAAGGAAGGTCGTTTTATTTCTTCCTTTTCTGTGTTTATGACTTTTATTTCTGTTTCTTGCCTTTTTGCTCTTGAACATCCATTCAGCACTATGTTGAATCACAGTGATGACAGCAGACATCCTTGCCTTTTCCCCAATCTTAGGAGCAAAGCTTTCATTATTTTAACTTTAAGTATAATGATAACTGTTCTTTTTAAAGATCAATAGAGATATTTCCCCTCTCTGCCTACTTTTCTAAGAGATTTTATCATAAATGGGTGTTGAGTTTGTTCAGTTTTTTTCCACATTGAGTGATACAGTCATGTGATTTTTTTTAATTTAGCCTCTTAATGTAGTGGATTACACAGATTGATTTTCAAATACTAAACTAGACTGGTAATCCAGAATAATTTTTCATGGTGTATAATACGTTTATATTTTGCTGAATTCTATTTGATAACATTTTAAGGATTTCTATTCCGTATTTATGAGAGCTATTGATAGTAGAATGCTTTTTTTATTTTGGTGCTCTGTCTAGTTTTAATATCAAGATAACACTAATTTTATAAAATGAATAAGGAAGTGGTTCCTCTTATATTTTCTACAAGAATAGATAGTAATATTTCCTCAAATGTTTGTAGGATTTTCTAGTGAAACCTCTAGGCCTTAAAATTTCTTTGAGTTTTTAAATTATAAATTTCATTTCCTTAATAGTTATAGGACTATTTGCTTTACCTATTTCAGATCAAGTGGGTTATGGTTATCCATGTCTTTTGAGGAATTGATTCATTTTATGTAAGTTGTGTAAGTAGATTTTCTTAGAGTATGTCCTTATTCTCCTTTGAAGTCTATGGTGTTTATGGTAATATCCCACATCATTTCTGATATTGTCATTTCCGTTCTCTGTTCTCTTCCTGCCAGTGTTAGTGTCAACTATAGTGGACTTTTCAAAGAACCAGTGTATAGTTTCAATTAATTTTTAAATTGTTTTTCTGTTTCCAATTTAATAGATTTCTTCTCTTTATTGTTTCTTTTTAATCTGGTATACTTTGTTCTTCTTTTTTATGTTCTTGAGTAGATGCTTCAATGATTCTGTTGAGAGTTTTGATTTTCCCCAATGCATGCAGGTAACGCTGTACATTTCCCTTTCAGCCCTTGTCAGTTGTGACCCACAGCATTTAACATGTTGAATATTCATTCAGGTCAATGCATTTTTTTTAATTTTTTAAACTTCCCATTTAACTCATGCATTATTTAAAAATATGAATTTAATTTTTGAAATTTTTGAAATTTTATTGTTATTTTTCTGTTATTGATTTTTAGTCTGATTTCATTGTAATCAGAGAGCAAATTGCATATGATTGCAAGTTTTAAAAGTTGTTGAGGTTTATTTATGGCCTAAGATGGTATACCTATACCTATCATGGCATAGATTCCCTGAGCCTTTGAAAAAAATATACAGGGTCCAGCACAAATAATGCCCTGTTTCATTACAAAATATTTTATTACAAAACCATAAGCATGTAATTCTGTAACATAACAATATCACACTCAAGCACACCATATGACATTTTAGGTGAAATGTTAAAATTAGAACTATAATTATTACACCCATATTATTACCCTACTGACCACACTCAAACAGGCATTATTTCTGCCAGACCCTGTATTTTCTACTGTTGTTGTGTGGAATGTTCTATAAATGTTCAGTAGATCCTGTTGATTAATGGTACTGGTAAGCTCTTTAAAGAATTGCTGATTTTCTAGGTATAGTTGATAAAAGGGTGTCGAGGACTCCAATTTTAATTGTGAATTTGTTTATTCTTCCTTTTAGCTCTCAGGTTTTGTTTCACACACTTTGCAGCTTAACAGCAGTTTGGTCCATATATAGTTATGATGGGTTGTATCTTCTCTGTGGGGTAAATTACCCTTTTATTGTTATATAATGTCCATCTTTGTCTCTTGTCATTTTCTTTGCCCTAAAGTAAGGTGACCACTTTTTGCTTTCCTTTATTAGATATTTTCACCAAATATTTTTATTCCATCTTTTTACTTTCAACCAGCCTATACTGTTCATCTGAAACGACACTCAAGGGTAGGTGGGTTCTTTGTTATCGTTGGCCGAGTAGGAGTTCCAGGTCCGCACGTGGGTCCACTGGCTTTGTGGTGAGAATGGCCTCCTTACAACAGCGTAATGGTAAACATTCTACTCTCCTTTAGGCCTCCTTTGCCACTGTTCTAGAGGAGAGGGCGAGGCAGCTTTTCTGTTACTGTCCAGCAGGGATGAAAACCCCAACTTCCTGTTTGGCATTCTCTGACATCATGCCCTTGGAGATGTTGAGGTGCCTCATCACAGCCTTGCGAGAGTGGAAGTCTTGTCTCCCCACTCAGCCTTTGTGGTGTGGTTGGAAAAGGGCCACAGTTTTTTCTGTGGTGTTGGCTGGAATAAAGTGCGTATCATCTAAAAGTTCAGTCTTACTAGGCTGCCCTTTGACTGGAGAGAGTAAGCCTTTGTTGTAGATTTTTTGCCTGTGGTCTTTGGTGTTTCCTTGTTGCCCGTTCTTCAACTTCAAGTCTGGGAGATATTAGGCAAAAAGAAAATACAGGGCGGTAATCACTGTTCTTCAATTTCTGAGGTCCTTGAACACTCTATCTTCTCTTTTCCATCTTTCAGTTTACCTAAGTTGTTTTATATTTTATATCCAATCATGTTGTTCTATATTGCAGGAAGGATAGAGAAAAGTGTGTCTACTTCATCTACCAGATGGAGATGTCCAGGGCACATATTAAAGAATATAAGCAAAAAATATAATTTGTTGGACTTTTAAATAGTCTAATCATAGATAAATTTGCCAGTATAAGATAGATTTGAATGGTTCTTGAATCCCAGTTAATTATTTGTTATGTCTCAAAAGGAAATATTTTTGGAAGATATTTAATAATCAACTATTATAATATCTAAATTCCTTGTATTAGTAAAGTGATCCCAAATCTCAGTGGCCTACAACGGCAAATATCTGTGTCTCTGACAAAATGGCCTTTAGGTAAGTTATGGTTCTACTTCAGGCTATGTGTTAGACTCAGGTTTTTGATTTGAGAATGTGGGGCTGCCCCTCATGTTTTCTCATTTTGGAACCAAGGATCAAGGAACAACCTCTCTTAGTATGTGCTACTATATCATGGCAAGGACGAGAATAAGAAACCGATAGGCATACACGATGACTATTAAAGCTTCTGTGTAGAACTGGTATATTGCCTCTTTTGTTAATATTTTCTTGGCCAAAGCAAGTTACACCACCAAAACTAAAGTCAGCTGAGTGGAGACGTATATTTCCTTCTTAGGAAACAGATACATTACATGACATATGGCACTGATAATCTTTAAAAAAAGGGAGGGAATAAATATGGATTTTTAAAAAGTTTTATTTATTTATTTTTTTAGAGAGGGGAAGGGAGGGAGAAAGAGTGGGAGAGAAACATCAATGTGTGGGAAAGAAACATCACGTGTGGCTGCCTCTCACGAACCCCCTACACTCCCTACTGGGGACCCAGGCATGTGCCCTAGACTGGGAATCCAACCTGCAACCTTTTGATTTACAGGCCCGCACTCAATCCACTGAGCCACACCAGCCAGGGCTAAATGTGAAATTTTTACATTGTACAATAATCAGAACATTTTTAGGTGCTACATTAAGTAGGAGGAAATCCAACCTGATTTGGTATATTAGTACATTCTAAAATGTAGGCTGCGTCAAAATATATTTTCTATTAAAGAAACAAACTTTAGGCCAAAAAAAACAGTTCTTTGAATATAAGGTGAAATTTTTCACATATACTTTAAAATAAAAGAATAACTGGTAATTAGTTTAAAATGATGTGTCAAGTAGGTTACCTGAAATCTATATTAATCAACTTAATTTTTTAAGTAAATATCAGAAAAGTTATCTTCAGGACAGTGTTTTTCAGCCTACTAATGTTTTACTTTGCATTCCTAAATCTGCATTAGAATATAGGTACACCTATAGAGACATAGATATATCTAGATATATCTACAGAGATAGAAATCTATCGAGAAACATCTCTATATCTTATAGTTGCATGAAATCATATATTAAGGCCAGACACAGAATAATTCATAAATGATAACAAGAGAAAATAATTTTTAGGCATCTAGGGAGAAACAAATTAGAAAAAAAATTCCTCTACTGCAAACTATTTAAGTAAAGAATCTGGGGTAAAATTTTACACGACTTCTTCTTTATAAATGGGAGGATTGATCTTTATCCCCACAAATTCAATAGTAAGTTCCCATGAGTTCCACATAAAGGATTCCAGCATAAAGGAAGCCTTACAGTATAGTGAATGTAAATTAGTTTGTGCTGCTTACCTTTGTTTAGTTACATATCTTGCTATTTTCTGATAATTGCATATAGATTATACTAGTTATCTAGACTGATACACAGCCAACTGAAATAAATAGAACTAAATATCACTTAATACTTTCTGTATTCAAGGCCCTGTATACAGTAATTGAAAAGAATTATGGAGGTAATCGGATCCCATTTTTACTTCCATCTTCAACATCTTGTTTTTAAAAATTACTGTGATGGTGAGATACTTTTGAGCACCCGTGACTATGAGAAAGAACTTACACTGAATTGTGATGTGACTTTCTCTAATTTCTATGTAATAGTAATGTTTTTAAACATATTTCATTGATTATGCTATTACAGTTATGCCAACTTTTTTCTCCCCTTTATCCCTCTCTGCCCTGTACACCTCCTCCCACCCTCATCCCCCCACCTTAGTTTATGTCCATGGGTCGTACATATAAGTTCTTTGGTTTCTACATTTCCTGTACTATTCTTAACTTTCCCCTGTCTGTTTTATACCTTATTATTAAAATTACAATAATTTTCTAAGTTCTAGGAGGAACTCATAAATTGGCACATAGTAGATCTTGAAAAGAGTTAACTAATGTATATATTGTTTAATTTGTCTAATAGAAAAAATGAGACAGGTGTCCAAATAGAGAAAATGTGAGTCAGTATACTGTGCCTACCCTGGAGATACAGGAAGTGTCAATGGAACTCCAAGCAGGAGAGATTATGTACTTCGGGGGGTAGGGAATATATGGGAAAGAGGAAACAAAAATGCAGGGGTGAGCAAAAGTAAGTTTAGAGTTGCAAAACAAATAATACAATAATTAATACATAATAAGACAAGAATAAACTATGTTTCAGGTACTCACAACTGTAAAACTGCTTTTGCCCATGGCTGTATTTTCAGAGTGGATTTGACACAGGCTGTAAATTTTAGGTGCCATTCTAGCAGTAAAATGTAGAAGATAAGAAGAAGCAAAACTGTCAGTGAAAGATACTAAAATGGAAGTAATAACAGTAGGAGATGGAAGAGTTAAGACTCACAAGGGAAACCAGGTGCCTGTATTAGTCTGCTCAGGCTGCGTAATAAACTACCTCAAAACTGGGTAGCTTAAACAACAAAAATGTATTTTCTCACAGTACTGAAAGTTAAAAATGCAAAGTCAAGGTGCTGTGAGAGCTGGTTTCTGGTGAGGCCTCTCTTTCTGGCTTGTTGGTGTGCCTTCTCCCTGTGTCCACACGTGAACTTTTCTGTGTGTGCACATGGGGGGAGAAAGAGAGCTCTGGTTCTACCTCTCTCCCGTGGGCAGACTCCTGTAAGATTTGGGCCCCAACTTGATGGTATCATTTAACTTAATTGCCTCCTTAAAGGTCTCTCTAAATTTATTCACAATGAGCTTAGAACTTCAACATCTGAATTTTGAAGGAATACAATTCAGTCTATAGCAATCCCCAAAGTGGAAAACTTTCAAAGCAGGATGAAAATTCAGGACTAATTCAGTTAGAATTAGGAAGCCTCTGACACAAGTTTAGAAGAGTGATATTTAAAAGCTTTCATGCATGCAGTTTTCCTTAAAATGAGTTTCCTTAGAGCTCCTTGATGGCCTCCCAGTAGGTCTAGAGCCAAATATGACATAATCTATTGCTAATATTCAAAAGTAATGATAGTATAAATTTCTGTGGAGTTTCATTTGTGACCAAGAACTAAATAAATCTCAAAGAAATTTTTATTTGTGATGGAATATAAATATAAAAAAGCCTGCATTTATTTAAATTCAACCACTCATTCCAATCAAAACATTTGGTGTAATATTTATCCCTATATAAATCTAAACTGTTGTTCTACATGTTTACATAAAGTCAGAGTCTCTCAAAAACTTTAAGCTACATAATCCATGTGAACTATACATATGTTTTATTTTATCATGAATACATAAGTATAGCTATCAGTCAGAAAGAAAAAATGAGAGTGTTTCCCTTTAATGGATGAATACAGTTTTAGATTGTTTTCTTTTACTGCTTTATAAATCATTAAAAGCTTTTGTCATTTTATTCATTTTTAGCTAGAAAAATTTAGACATGATTTATGGGGATTTAAAATAAGGCAATATGAAGTAGAAAGCTAAAAACACAATGTCATTAATTCCGAACTTAAAAATTGTGCCACCAAAAGAGGAAAAAGATTTTGGTATTTCTCTCTCATAATTCCCAATATTTCCTATATAATTTGAATTCATCACATAAATATTGTCTGGATTTACTTTGATCAACTCAGTGCTTATGCTTTTTTTAAATATTGATTTTAATGACAGAAGAAGGGAGAGAGAGAGAGAAAGAGACACTTATGTGAGAGAGAAACATCGATTGTTTGCCCCCTGTATGCATCCCTCCCATAAGTACCCGGAACAGGGATCAAACCTACAGCCTGGGTATGTGCCCAGAATGAAATCAAACCTGCAACCTTTTGGTGTACTGGATGACACTCAACCAACTGAGCCATCCAGCCAGGGCTGTGCTTCTTAATTCTTGTTTAATTGGGTATGTTTTCCTACCTATTGCCATAGACGCACTACTAAGACTTTCCCCCTCCTCTTTCCTATCAAAGTTTATTAAAGAAAATGCGAAAGTAATTCAAACTAGCCATAATTTTTTAAAATTCTGAAAAGAACATTGCTATAATTTGAAATTTCATACTGAATGTTGAGATTTAGGAAAGGGTGTTTTGTCATGGGTGGGAATAATGTATGTGATTTCTGAGTAAAACATGGTACCACAAGGAACATTCATTATATCAACAGAGATGCAGAAGATTCATTTGACTCTCAGGTAAGGGGACGACATAATGTGTGCTAACTCTGGTTTATCACTTGTGGTTGGTTTCCAAAAGTCAGTATTACATTCCATAGGAAGGAAATCTCATTTGAATGAAAATGGGTAACAAGTTTATTGTGAAAATATATAGTTGTAGTATCTTATAATCTTATAAATAATAAACAAGAACATTTAGTGAGAAGGCATGTATCTAGGGAAGAGTATATTTTTTAAGCCAAACCATCTCTTCATGTTCTGTTTTTATACCTTCAATTTGTTTGCATAGCAAGGAAAAGATGATCATAATTCTATATCAGGTGTAAGAAAACCTGTCAAAGAGAACATAAGTATGCCCAGGCTGAATTATATTGAAGGAATGTTGAGAATTTGCCTACAACCTAAGAAGTAACTTTGTTTTTTTGCTTTCTTTGGGGGGATAATTCACAGGGAAGAGGGGGAGGTGCAGAAATAGAAGGAAAACATTGATGTACCAGACAATTGCAGTTTCCTGCTTTTTCCCTCCCCATCCCAAACATGCAAATGAGAAAAATAAGGCTAGTATAAAGGCCCTAGTAGAAAGGTAGGATTTATTTTAACCAAAAATCAGATTTGAGAAAGTTAGTAGACTTTCGATGGGATAAAATCAAGGGGAGGAAAAGGGAGTCTTTTATAGAATAGAATCCAAAGTATTCTGTAATTTTTCATTCTTGGTTTGACTATTTTTAATTTTCATCAGCAAACCACCACTGGGAACACACCTGTAGTCAAAAGAAAGTAAGTTATTACTTGCTGCAGTGAGAGAGACAGCACACCTTGGGGATCATGGGGTACTTCGAAAGAAAGAAGGTAAAGTTAGGAAAAGAGTGCTTCTAGGGTTTCTGGTGCTGGAGTCATTGAATAACCTTAGAAAGGACTTGTCAGACCATGTATCCTAGGGAGTCGCTGAAACTGTCAGAGGTCTATGAGATTTATGAATTCATGTGGAATCACTGTTGATCATTTTGTGTGGGATCTTATCAAAATGCATGGGTCTAAATAAACCCGTGCTAAAAGAATAACAGTTTATTTATTTTTTATTTTTTAATTATTTTATTGTTCAATTACAGTTGTCTGCATTTCTCCTCCACCAGTCCCAAGAATGAGTTTAAATGGTGCACAATACACATCATCATTTTCTCTTACACCTTTTATCTATTTTGTGATTCAGGGTACAAGTTGCAAGTTGTGATTTCTGTTTCAATTTTCATTTATTCTTGAATAACCACTGTGCCAATGGTGTTTTTCCCCCCATGACTGGCAAAATTTATAACTGAGGGTAAGTTATTTAAATTCCCTTGAGTCAGTGTTTTCATTTGTCTAATACATTTTTTATGGTTCATGTTCAAGAAACTCCTTGTACTTCCAAGTTTGAAATATGGAAACACAGAGACTAACTCTTAAACATCTATCTGTCTTTAAACATAAAGGAGAGGCTGAGTTTTATGTCATTTTAGCTTTAACTATCATCATCTCAAATGCCACATTGGAAAAATAGTGTAAATGTGATTTTTAAGTGTAAAAAATAGAAAATGCCATGTTCTTATTTTCCAAATACTAGCTAAAATTTTGAAAAGAAATTACAATATGAAATCACACTAGCATTCCAACATGGTTCATTGGATATTAAGTGCATTCTTTAAGTTAGAAAAATAATGATGATAGTAAAACTGAAACTGTTGACTCAAATGAATATCCATCACCTTGGTTAGATGTCAAAAAAATCAAGGCAACCACAAATGAAATAGAAAACAGACAGACACATTGTCTTACTAGCTGTCTTAGTCTGCTCAGGCTGCAATTACAAAATACCATGGACTGGACCACTTAAAAAAGAATTTTATTTTCTCACAGTTCTGGTTGGCTGGAGGTTCTGACAGCATTTAATTTCTGGTGAAAATTCTCTCCGTGGCTTGCATATGACCACCTTCTCTCTATGTTCTTCAAGGCAGAGACAGAAAGCTTTAATGTCTCTTCCTTTTCTTATAAAAGTACCAATCCTATTGGATTAGGGCCTCACCTTTATGACCTTATTTTACCTTTATCACCTCCATATAGGCCCTACTTCCAAATACAGTCACATTGGGAGTTAAAACTTCAACATAGGAATTTGGGGAAACACATTGTCAAGCACAAGTAAACTCCAAATAAATAATTCGCCTTCAATAAAACATTACATTTTGTATAAAGAATATAAATGCTGTTACTTTTATCTTATAAAAATAAATTTACATAAAATAGAGGGAATTCCATTGTATTCTTGGTGCAATACTTTCTAATGTTCTCACAGAATTATTGTATATTTTATTTTATTTTATTTTTATTGTTTAATTACTGTTGTCCCAAGTTTCCCCCCATTGCCCTGCCCACCCCTGCCCCCTCTGACAATCCCTACCCTGTAGTCCATTCCCATGGGTCCTTTATACATGTTCCTTGACTAGACTCTTCCCTTCCTTCCCCTGTTACCTTTCTCTCCCTCCCCTCTTGTCACTGTCAGTTTATCCCTTATTTCCATGTCTCTGGTTCTATTTTCCTTATTTGTTTTGTTCATTAGGTTCCACTTATAGGTGAGATCATATGGTATCTGTCTTCTGCCAACTGGCTTATTTCACTTAGCATAATACTCTTTCGTTCCCTCCATGCTATCATGAAGGGTAGGAGCTCCTTCTTTCTTTCTGGGTAGTATTCCATTGTGCAAATCTACCAGTTTTTTGATCCACTAACTTATTGATGTGCACTTAGGCTATTTCTAGCACTTGACTGCTGTGAATAATGCTGCTGTGAACATTGGGGTGCATAGGTTCTCTTGAATTGGTGTTTCAGGATTCTTAGAGTATTATCCCATCAGTGGGATCACTGGATCTAAAGGCAGTCCCATCTTTAGTTTTTTGAGGAAATTCCATACTGTTTTCCACAGTGGTTTCATCAGTCTGCATTCCCACCAACAATGCACTAGGGTTCCCTTTTCCCCACATCCTCACCAGCACTTTTTTGTTGATTTATTGATGATGGCCAATCTGACCCATGTGAAGTGGTATCTCATTGTGGTTTTAATTTGCATCTCTCTGATGACTAGTGATGTTGAGCATTCTTTCATATGTCTTGTACTCTTGTATGTCCTCCTTGGAGAAGTGTCTGTTCAAGTCCTTTGACCTTTTTTTAATTGGATTGTTTGTCTTCCTGGTGTTGAGTTGTATGAGTTCTTTATATATCTTGGAGATCAAACCCTTGTCCAAGGCATCATTGGCAAATATGTTTTCCCATATACTTTGTTCCTTTTTCATTTTGTTGATGTAAGAAGAACAAAACAGGGGGATTACAATACCTGATATCAAATTATATTACAAGGCCACTGTGATCAAAACAGTCTAGTACTGGCATAAGAACAGACACATGGATCAATGGAAGAGAATAGAGAGCCCAGAAGTAAACCCACATCTCTATAGTCAATTAATATTTGACAATATTAACCTTTGACAAAAAGATAGAGCATAAAATGGTATAAAAATAACCTCTTCAATAAATGGTGTTGGGAGATCTGAACAAGTACATGCAACCAGAATGAAACTAGATCACTAACTTATACCATACACCAAAATAAACTCAAGGTGGATAACAAACTTAAATATAAGCCATGACACTATAAAAGCCCTAGACGAGAACAAAGGCAGGAAGATGTCAGATATCTCATACAGCAATATCTCCACCAATATATCTCCTAGTGTAAAGGATACAAAGGGAAGAATAAACAAATGGGGCTGCATCAAATTAAAAAGCTTCTGGATGGCTAAACAATTATCATCTATTTTATTTTAAATATTTTTAATTTTCATGACATTCTAAGGTAACTTGAAAATGGACATTTGGAGTTCTTTAAGGCTAACTAGGTTGTTATATTATCCCAGTGAAGAGAGTGAAAAATTCCTTAAACTAGACTGGTAAAATTTGCCTCTTCTCTGTGTCATTCCCACCTCTAGCCTCTTTAGAGATTATCTTGGTAGGATGCCTGCACAGGGGTGGCTGTGAGTGATGTGACCTTCAGCACTTCCTTAAACATGGACATAAAAAGATCAGCTTCCAGCAGTTTAAAGTGCAGTCAAGCAAACTACAAAAAAAAAAAAAAAAAAAAAAAAAAAAAAAAAAAAAAAGGCAGTTTAACTTTAAAAGCAATGTTACTCACAATTTCTTGTTTCCTTTAGAAAACTTATCACAGCCCCATTTAAATGTATAGATTTCTGGATCACTTATTATCAATTAGCTAATTATTAGCTGGAAAGAGTTTCATGGCTTTCATTTTATTTCAAATAATGTAAACACTCCATTATGAAACATGAATGGTTAACTTAATTTCTACAACCATTATTTCATTTATTTTATTCAATATTGTTTGACTTATTTGTAATGAACTTTTAAAAAAGTCTAGTTTATTGCTTTTACATGTAACTGTATTTTTTAAAAATAACCTAATTTAGATGCAGTTTTATTAATTTGATTTTTAGTTTTCACATCATAAATAGGAATCCTCTAAATACTAATATATTATCTTCCTACCTGATACAAAATAGATTAATAAAAAACTTTTAATTTCCACTGTTATAATGAGGAGTGTATGTTACCTTATACTTTTTTTTCTTCCTTGTAAATGGAATTATATAAACATTGTTTTACAATGGACACATTTCTCTCATCCCTTCTCTTTTTTCCTGATTATATGAGCCCATTCCTCTCACTCCTCCCTATCTACCCCTAGATAACCCAATGTTGTTAACTTAGTATGTGCCATATGTATTTTCTCCACATTTTAATAATTTTTAGAAACCATATATATTAATATACATATCCATATACAATTATACAGAGTTGGGTTTTTATTTTTTCATTATCCCAAACAACTCCACAATAGGTATTTTTTTATATATAATCTCTTACAAATTGATATATTTGCAAGCATTTTAATTATCTTTTGTCATATATATACAGGTATGTATTTATTCACTTTAATTATCTTTCATCATATATACATATATACACATGTGTATTTACATGAGAATATAGACTTTCTATATTTCTATGTCTCCCAAGAGTAAACAAAAATAAGCTTTGTGACATTTTGTACTCACGTGCAGTGTATACACTTACTATTTCTTTGGGTATAACAGAAAGAAAGAGCAGCGAGGAAAGCTATGTATGTCATTCATAAAATCATGCACTTAGAATTTAGATGATCTTAGCTTTGGATCTATGTGGTGCCACTTAATAAAGTATGACATTAGGCTACTCAACTGCATTATGCCTGAATTTTCTCATCTGTAAACAAAAAGAGAGAGAGAACAGTAGCCATATCATTTTAAGTATTGAATAAGTGTTCTCATGTTAAAATTTTATAGTAAAGTGTCTGGTTTCTAGGAATTATTTAATATATATAATTTCATTTCTCCCATTTGCTGCAGAGTATATTCACTGTATTAATCTATAAAATAAGAAGAAAATAATCCAAAATCTCTTCTGTACTTAACTCCTTTACTCCAAACTGCTGATTCTGTTTCTCTGTTAACTTGTTTTGTCCGAAGTGAGAAAGAACAATAAATTAAGAGGAAGCCCATATTTGTCTTTTTTGTTACTTTAGTGCATTTCTACCATTTGATGTCTATTTCCCTTCTTTGTTTACTGAGGGCCCTACCTCTATTCTTTCCACCTGCCAATGGCCGTGCTTCAGACTCTAGTCAAGTTCATCCTTATTACTCCTCAAATTCTTCATGTGCTAATGGCTTTCTGTACTTTCATATCACAAGATAGGTCAATATACAATTTCTATACTCATTTTAATATTCACAATAATCCTGAGAAGTAAATATTATATTTATATTATGTCTTATTATACCAGTTTTATTATAGAGGTTACATAACATTTAACCTCTTCTTCTAAAAACACTAGTTATATTAGTTTAGGGCCAAACTCATTTTAATTCAATTACCACTTTAAAGATCCTATATCCAAATTCAATCACATTCTGAGGCACGAGGGGTTAGAAATTCAACATATGAATTTGAGGGGACAAAATTCAGTTCATAACAGGTATAAAACTAGAAGTGGAATTGCTGAATCATATGGTCACTCTATTTTTATCTTTTTTAAAGAAACTTCATATTGTTTTTCATAGTGGCTGTACCTTTTTACATTCTCAGCAACAGTATTCAA